>MU251440.1:0-113488 GCA_019669835.1 Amylocarpus encephaloides | reverse complement strand
CTCCTCAGTCCATATTCTTTTCATGCCTTATCAAGAATAACTCTGCTGCCTAGTAGGCAGCAGCTTTTGTCCCATATCACCGTACCTATCAACAACATCCAAATTACTTGATCTCATATTTGGGGACCTGCTCAACAAAGGACATACCACATGCAACATCTCGTCGTGGGTTTCTGTATGCAGATGTACTTGATAGATGTCTAAATATAGAGATATCTATTACACCCACAGTTGCTTTTCAAAGTGAGCTAAGTCTTGTCCCTCCACCTTCACCTTCGTTCTCGTATTCACTCCCTCGTCAATTCAGATGCGTAAAAGGTCTTAGACAGTCCTCAAGGCCTCCCAGAGGCCTAGGATCAACGGGTCCGACTCGATAAGAATAGGCGTGTACCCTCGAAACCATGAGAATCAAAGCTACTACCTTCTCCAAGGAAAGCCTGGAGAGGTGTTGGTCAAGGAGGGAACAAAGCTGGCGATCAATAGGGCGTAGTGGAATCCGCATTGCGGTATATCACGGAGGAACTCCTTGGGGACACTGTACCTACAGAGGGAACTGCTCCTTCCAAAGCATACTTCATATTGAGTAGCATGGTGTCGAGTACAATAACTGTGTACACCACCCTTGTACCTCTGATATTATCCTATTCATAGATCGGCCCTCGAATTGCAGTGACTTGGGTGAAGGGGATCCGGAAGAAGTCAATAAACAACTTGTTATAAGAGTACTGTCCAAAGGAATTCCCGCCAAAAATTCTTCCTGAATCGGTGACCCTGATACAGAAAACTCTCCTACTGAACTAGTACTGATGATCAAAAGAATTGTCTCGATGTGCGGGATTTCCCAATTGGGAAACGCCGCTCCGTCCCACAAAATACAGCCACTCAACTTCTCAGGAACTCGACCTCCAGGGTCCTAAGCGAAGCCTCCCCGCATTCTAGCACTTGTATGCAGCGGCATCACATAAGTAGCCGAAAGAGTGAATTCTACTTAAGGTCCAATTAACCTAGGATGTTGCTCCTTATTTCTCTCAGAGCATCTTACTTCCCTCAGAGCCTTTTACTTCCCACAGAGGATCTGAGTCTGTCCAAAGCATCTGGAAAGGACATCACTACTTATCAATATGCAAACCATCTGTCGCACTCGAGTCCCCTCCAACAGCCCCCGTTTAACCCAGACAGTCTGTCAAACGCGATTCGCACAAACCTCTACCCAAGCAAGAAAAGAAGGCGACATCTCATCCGTCTTCGTCTCGCTCTCAGGTGTCACGCCTCCCCCCTTGCCGACTCGCTTCGCGGACGTCAAGAAGGTCCTCGCGACCGGCCATGAAGCGAAATTAAAAGTTAGTTGGGGACGACTGTTGAAGGCATTGGAGGAGGAAGTAAAAGTTATTTCCAGCCGTGGACCGGCGATTATACCGTCGATTCAATTTGAGGATCTAAAGTCGAACCCGGGGGGGTTTTATGAGGAGTTGAGGTGGAGGGGTGCGGCTGTTGTGAGGAGTGTGGTGCCGCGGGAGGAGGCGAGGAAGTATAAGGAGGAGACGGAGCGATATGTTGCTGCTAATCCGTCGACTAAGGGTAAGCGAGACCAGACTACTCTAACTTTCTGCCAACTGATGTTTTTTCAGCTTTCCCAAAAGACAATCCTTGTGTGTTTGAATTATATTGGAGTCCAGCACAGATCAAAGCTCGAGCTCACCCCAATCTCCTGAAAGCTCAACAACTACTCATGCATGCGTGGCATTGCAATGATCCAGATGCCATGATCTCAACGGTCAATCCACTGTCCTACGCAGATCGACTCAGAATCCGACAACCAGGCGATTCTGGATTCGCTCTCGGCCCCCACGCTGATGCAGGATCTGTCGAACGCTGGGAGAAGAACGGCTATGGCATCTCAGGGGTATACAACAAGATTTTCAACGGCGACTGGGAGAACTACGACCCTTACGAGTCCTCGGCTCGACTTTGCACCGTCACTGATCTCTACCAAGGCGCGGGTGCATGTAGCATGTTCCGAATGTTCCAAGGATGGCTCAGTATGTCGAAAACAGGCCCAGGCGAGGGAACACTTCAAGTGAATCCTATGATCAAGTTGACAACCGCATATACTCTTCTCCGGCCTTTCTTCCGAGCTATTCAGCCATTCGAGGTAGATAACTCAGGCCGTCCGAGCAAGAAGTATCTCGCCCCTGAGAATTGGGAGTTTGAGCCAGAGCAGACTCCGGAGCTGCAAGGCGCGGCTCTTGGGAACAGCCAGGAGTATACCGAGGCGCTTCATCCACATCTTGATTTGGCCAGGTCCATGGTTCACATCCCGAATATCGAGCCAGGTGATTACGTCGTGTGGCACTGCGATGGTATCCACGCAGTAGACAAGCTCCACGCTGGGAAGAGCGATTCTAGCGTGTTGTACATCCCCGCCTGTCCTCTCACCGAAGCCAGCGCTCAGTATCTAGCTCGTCAACGAGAGACCTTCTTTCAAGGACTTCCCGGACCAGATTTTCCTGGAGGCGCAGGAGAGTCGGAGCATGTCGGCCGACCAACTCTTAGTACGCTGAAGAGCGTCTCTGACTTGGTTGCGAGGCGAGCCATGGGTGTGGAGAGGTTTGATGAGACGACGGCATCATCTCAGGGCGAGAAGAAAATTCTTGAAAAGGCGAATGGGATTTTGGAATTTTAGGCGCTAGAGTTCATTACCCAGTCGAATCAGCCCATACGTTTGTAAAATGAGTACTTTGGAAGTTAAGCAATTGATGAAACTAGTTCAGTGTATAGAAAGAATTTGATCGCACGATCATCCGAACTACATTTAAGTTCTTGTTATTCTTTCCTGGAATGTCTGAGAATTAGGACAATCTGAGCAAGGGTAAGAAGATGGAAGCACTGGCTTGGACCGACCTATAGGTAAGGCTCCATGTGCATTGTACTTTTTCAGCTTCTCGGCTACCGGTCAATGATGAATTATTCATGAAGACAACCGCCCGCCCGCTTGTAAATGATATATTTGTAGATGCCTTTATTTACTCCTTCTTTTCCACCTTTTCCCGTTTTCCAAATCTGCTAGCAAACGTCTTAGCAGCGGCTAAGACCTTTAGTCGAACAGCTCTCACATCCCATTTTTCAGCCTCATCAATTCCAACAAATCTTCGCACCAATAGGTTGAAGATGAAACCAAAAGACAATGCCATAACTGTGCTGGTAAGGATGATGACATTGTATGGCATGCTGAAATCAGGAGTAGGAAGAGGTAGAAGCAGGGAGGTGGTGCGAATTGAAACATCCCCAATTGTGATGATAGCCGGGGCCACATCAAATCCACGATTGGCGTCTGGCGGATACTCAGTGTAACGCAAGATTGCCTTCTCAAAGTCGTAGGTAAGAACGACAGTCGAGTTTGCTGGAATGATAATGCGAACTTCTAGCTGAGTACCGCGTTTTCGATCCAATGCTGGTCGATAGTACATCTCTTTTATAATGTCTTCATCTAGGCCGTTGATCTTGGCTTTCAATGTATGGAGATAAAGCTTCATGAACCAGGGAAGAGTTTCCATGTATACGAACTCGACAGATTCTGTCCCTGATGGGTTGGTTAAGATGGCTTGGACACCTCCACTCTCTTGACCATATCCAATGAACGATCGCTCTGCGTATAACAGTGGCTGCTCCAAGGGGGCTTTCTCTGATATTTCCTGCTGCGGGAGAACCATTTCGAATTCTCCATCCGGCGCTAGAGAAAAACATCGTCTGTACCCTGATTCATCTTTATGTTCATGTGCGCCCTCGGATGCATAGACATGGCGCGCATGAGGCACATTGATACACACAGGATCAACGCCATCGTCTGCTAGAGGACATGTGCCTTTGAGCGAGTGCCCGAATATATGGGCCAGACTCCAATCTTCCTCTTGGCCAGAAGCATCGAGAGGGAAGCAGGTATCGTGGGAATGATATGGTTTGGAGGTATCGCATTTGAGGTCATGGTCTGCAACCGGGCGCGGTATTGGATTGTCTAAGTCCAGTCAGTTTCAGATTTGGGGGAAGAAGCGCAACATCCTTACCCCTAGGTCGCTTGGATCTCTGGATATCAAGGACCATATCAATTGTCTGTGTAATTTGCAATTGGCAGTCCTCCGAGCCTTCTTCACAACTTGGCTTTACATCAATTGACATACTCTGCCATGATGCATCGAACAACTTATGTCCATCAAGCAGACTCGATATGCCAGCCTTCCCCTTGCATGGCAATAACTTCAAAAAGGGGGTCAAATTCTCCGTGCACACAACCTCTCTCGGTAAAGTTCCATGCAGCAAATGTAGGTCCGTCAAAGTCGCATTCTTATGGTCACCGGCTGGCTCGAAAGACATAACAGGGCGAGTCGTTCTCGTGGAATCGATGAAGTTCAAAGAGGCGCAAAATAAACCAGACAAGGCATTTGTCAATGTTAACCATCTGCCCTCGGCCCTGGAAGTTGTATATCAGCTACGATTCCCCAATCTCCTTGTCATGACTAGATTGCCTGGAAACGAACTCTTCATCGCTCCCTGCTTCCACCCACGCCCACAATTCCACTCCAGTTCCTCCTTCTCTTGCGCCTCCCCATGGTCTCGCGCCCCAACTCTCCGCATCCCATCTTCCCAGACTGAATCTCAAATGAAGCTCCCGCGTGTTCGCATGTTGAAGAATCTGACCTAGTGATCGCGGGAAGTATCTGAAGTTCTGCTGTTCGAATGACGCCAAACTGGTATTGCTCTGGAAGTTGAATGAGGCCAGCAGAAGGGACGGATGGAGAGGGCGGAGGTTGAGCTGTTCGTGGTAATCGGATGCGCGCGCACATGCAGAACTCAGCAGCAGTAGGGACAGTATGATATGCATGGCAGCCAGCGCCTGGTTTGGTTATGAGCGGCGCATTGAATATAAAGTTGTAGATGTTGAATTACGGAGTAGAGAGATTCCATTGCGGTATACGAAGTACAGTACAGTATGTCAGCAGACGGAGAAATGAAAGCCTAATCCGCGAGGCTGAGATATTTTGCCTCGCGACGCGATAAGCTCAACTTTCTCTCAACTTCTTCCAAACTATCTACACCACGACCGAGTGCTAAATTAAAGGCATAAATCATGGCGGCGGAGCAGAGGAAGCTGCTAGGTATGTTCATGACTATTCTTTTTTTTTTTGTATATGTGTGTGGCATGGTAGTCGAAGCGCATCTTCAACTTGTGCTTCTTTCCAGTCCGTGAAGCATGGCTAACACCATCTAGAGCAGCTTATGGGCGCAGGAGCTTCGTCACGCGCAGCTCAGCTTTCCATCACAGATCTCAAAGTCTGCCGATCATTCCTCGCCGGCACATGTCCCCACGACCTCTTCACAAACACCAAACAAGATCTCGGTCCTTGCCCCAAAGTCCACTCAGAACCATTGAAAACCGAGTACAAAGCGGCGAGCGCAGCAGAAAAGCAGAAATGGGGCTTTGAATACGATTACATGCGTGATCTACAGAAATACATCGATGAGTGTAATCGCAGAATCGATGTTGCACAGCGGAGGTTGGAGAAGACACCTGACGAGATTCGGCAGACAAATGCATTATTGAAGCAAATATCAGACTTGTCGAAGAGTGTAGAGACTGGGCTGTTGGAGATTCAGATTCTAGGAGAGCAGTCGGAGGTCTCGCGGGCATATGAAGAGTTCTTTCGAATCCGGCAGGCAATGCAGACCAAAGGCGACAAGGAGCGAGAATTAAAGGCCCTTTCAGATACCAGTGGACCTAGTGGGCATCAAAAGCTCCAAGTCTGTGATGTCTGTGGCGCATACCTGAGTCGATTGGATAATGATAGACGGCTGGCGGACCATTTCTATGGGAAGATGCATCTTGGATACGCGCAAATGAGGAAGACGTTTGAGGCGTTTCCTAAAGAATTACGAGGGAGAGTCAGACCCATTCAAGACGATGGCGAGAACAGCCCAGCACCTCGAGGTGGTTATGATGGTGGTTATGGTGATGGTGGATTCGGCGGTAGAGGATTTGGGGGAAGAGGTGGTGGACGAGGTGGGGGTTTCCGAGGTAGAGGCAGAGGATTTAGGGGAGGGTGGTAATCACAAATGTCTGGCGTTTAATCATACCTCGAGGGGCGGAGTTCGGGTTCGGCGATGTGATATATTTGTATTATGGAACGTAGCGATGAAGCCAGGAACCGTATATCCTGGGCCGTCGACCAAAGAGAAATGGAATATGATTAACATTTAGGTTGGCTTCTCCGCCACCTCGGAACCCTTTCAGTACTTCAGGTAAGGACTTTGCGTTATTACTTCAGTTCTAGTTTGGTGAACAGGCAAACAGTCATTACCGGTTTGACGAAGGATCTGACTTGGCTCTCTTGCTTAACTAGGTAGTCCGTCTTGAGCGAGCCAGAGAGAGGATGGCAAGTATTCTCTCATCATAAACGAAGAGTGCAATGCTTTGTCCCCTCGGGAGGATTTAGGGGTGCTTGTAGTATCGTCACTGCTCTATCCTAACGGTTTGTTTTCTCACTAAGTTTTAGAAGTCATCTTTCTGTTTAGTAAATGATCTGATCCAACACCACTTGCGGTTGGGGACAATGCCGAAAAGTTCAAGGGCTATCTGATCATCCACAGCAATTGATATTGCACTCCTACTATATGCAACCATCTCGAGCCCTTTGTCCTGAGATATCTCCGCCCCTGCATAACTATATGTCGGTGACAATATAGGCCAAATACCCGTTGTTAAATCGCATGGTATTTCAGGCCTGTGCCGAGCCAATGAGATGTGTCTGTTAATATCAACACAGGCACGTTGTTTTTGTCGTACAGCATACGCCGCATATAGGATTGTGGCTTATACCAGAGAAACATATTGTTTTGTATTGGAGCCGACAATGAATGTCACTCTGGTACAAATCCATAAGATTTTAATTGTCTCCTCTACACCACCTTTTAATTCTCTCCTTATTTTAAGGAAATTGTCTCGAAAGTCCTGACAGCGTTCAGAGAATGAGAGTCACTGTCCTATGTTAGAAGGATAAGAATTTACATTCTCTTGTATTTTATAAATCTTTCTATTCGGGGGTGTCTCTTTCCTCCTTGTTCAATGCCGTTCTACAAGCCCGTTAGTCGCTATTGCGGATCTTTCAGCATCTGAGTCGTTACCAAGACGATCGTTGCATCATGGACGACCCAAGTACAGACTTCTCGCCTGGCATGCTCCATCGATACATATACTTAGGGGCATGGGAACGCTTTTACGAATCCCTAATGACACGCTACGTTTGGACATTCAAGACCATCCCCGGCCTCCTTTTTTTTGCTGGCCTGACATGCCTTATTGCTTATTCGCAAAGTCGAGTTTGGGTCATTTTACGGTACTTCTTGTTGTGGCGAGCGGGCGACGACGTTTCTATCAAGCCTCTGTATAGGCTATCACAGGGGAAGGCAATCATAGAGGTTCTCCCCTATTTGAAAGCTCGGATGTTGAAATTAGGCTCACTCTTGCGACGATCATTGAAACGCATACCTAGAAAGCCAAACGATCCTTTGATCTTCTTTCATCGTCAAGATATTCCGCCAAAGTTTGGCTTGGTTGCTCTGTTGAATGTGAGCATATTCGCCATTCTAGGTGTAGTAGTGCCCTGGTCTATGTCGGAAGGGACATTCGGAGATGTCATCGTGAGATCGAGGGAGACCCATTATTGCCGCAATACTAGCAACACTGTGCCCTGGTTCCTTCCTCTTCAGCAGTTTAAGACGGAGGCCGTCTTTCAGCTCTGCAATGATGGTCTCAGCCAGGGTTGTGACAAGCAATATTATATGCGACAACCTCGAATCACCAAAAAGAACCTCCACACCTGCATGTTTCCAGGGGACATCTGTCAGAACAGCACCGATGCGTTCGAAATAACCCATCTTGATGCCATGACGTACGATTTCGGGATCAATTATAGGTCAAAGGTTCGGATGAATCACAGGCTCACCTGCTCGCCTGTGCATCTCGACAGTTTTCTTGTATCTAGCTCGGGACAAAATGACCGAGCGAATATATCAGTGTGGAATCCTAATATCAAAGATGGAGAACAGAGGGAACAGAAACTCCAATACTACACGATGCCGTTGAAATCGAGGAGTGGCCTTTACCATGGTTTAGAGGAAGGCTCAGAAGAACGCCTGATCAATGAACCGACACTCTTCGATCTCAGTGTTCTACCAGGCACACCAGAACTAATTCAACCGATGGTGTTCCCTTGGAGGGCTGATGAGCACCAAAATAACGCCACGGAAGATTTAATTCATCCTGCCTTGCGACGGGAGGACGGAGTCTCATTCTTAGTTGTCCATCGAGATGGAAAATCACTCCGACGTGTGGAAGTGGACGATCCCTTCTTTGCTGCACACACAAAATGTTCCGACTCGCAGGGCAATGGGGAGTTTTACTGCTCTGACTCGGAGGCCACTGCCTTGGGTTGTTTAGAACAATTCCAATATTGCTTGCCTGATTGGCAGACTTGCACTCCTTGGGGCTTCCACCAAGAACCAGCCGATACTGCTATGAGAGAGCTTTTGGACGACGATGACCTACTATCAATGGTAGACTTCGGATTTCTGGAAGCAGCGCGGTATACATTGTCAGTCAAGTATTTGCTAGAAAGACGTGGGCACGTGAATATTGTGCCGCTCACCAAGTCGATGTCATTCTCACAAGCCTCTCAATGGGATGTCAACCTAAGCGGCTACTTGAATAGGATGGACCAGTGGACCGTAGAGGTCGAAACGTGGTTCAGACAAGGAATCCTCGAACAGATTCTTCGGTCGCAATATGGAGCACGATACTCTATTGCCACCCCTATCCTGCGTCTCGTTAGTAATTCTTCTTCCTCGGACGAACAGCTTCAAGTCCTGGAGAACCTATTAATACTGTGCGATCGGATACTATCTCGTGAAGAAGGTTTCATCAATATCAATTTCTTTGGCCTTTGGTCAATTACGTCTTTCCTTATCATCCTTTGCGTAGCGAGTTTCCGAGTCCAATGGATCGATACAGGGACCAATCCACCTCTCAGATGAAGGCATCCAACTGCCAGAGCAGTTTGCAATTCTCAACTTGTCCTAGATACATAGCATAGAACAATCTTTGAAAATGTTCTTTCAACTCTGGGAGAATCAAGTCAAATGTGTCATTTCCGATGGGAGAATGACCCAAATTGTTCTTAAGGCTCTAGGGAGATTTAACTCGGATGTTTCAATTATAATAGGACATTAATTGCCACATACTGGATAGGATATTCTTTGAAATTGTGCTGAAATTTTCAGGGGAATCAAGTCCAAAGTGCCAGAATCGCCCCAGCTACCCCATCCACGATATGGCACTCAAGCACTCCGAGATTCTACAGCAGAATTGTACTTGCTCGATGATCTTGTTGGGCATGGAACTATCACCGTTGCGTGTTCAACGAATCTTCCGGCGAGTCAGTTGGGAAATCATTCTATGTGTGCACAAAGGAATCTCATCACCTATACATCCAAAGAAGCTCTTCGTCCTGACCACTTGTGTATTGAAATTTGAACCCCCCTTTTCTGCTTCCCAAAGAGAGCGGTGGCAAGTCCTCAAGCCAATTGCATTTCTTTTGCGGGCGGTGTCCTTGCGATGTGATCGCCGAGCCATCGCCCATGCCTCATACCCGGTCCAATTTACTCCGTATGTAAGGTTGCCCGAGAAAGCCCACATCAGCTGCGAGCAATTGCCCTTGATCCGGATAACGTGCATCACTTCGATGGACGAGTCAGGACGACACAGGATTGGATGGCACAACTATGGAGCTGCCGAATGACCACAGTGTGGAGGAGGCCAATGCCATTCTGGTTGTTGGTACCTAACTCGTAAGCACCCCGGGAATGCAACGAGATGTAGTCTTCGTCAACTCCACAACAATCACCGGGCTACTCCGTACGCTTTGCTCGAGTACTTACTGTGACAGATTCCGGAACCAAGACCCCAGGGAGAATCTTGGCGAACCTGCCCATGGCGACTAGAAGGAGCTGGAGTTGTATATCCGTGGGTGGAGGTAGAAGTGTAACGAGTAAGGCAACTGGCGTAAAGCCCTGGAAAGAGTCTGTTGATAAGTACGCAAGGCCTCATCGGCGAATGATATACTAACATCGTAGTTTCAACTCCCGGGCAGCCCCCCAAGGCGCAGGATACCGCTTTCCTCGAGATCTACGCAATTAGGTTATTTCGAATGTTCGGTTTGTGGAAACAAGAAGTCCAAGTGCCTTCTCGGGCTTTCTCGCAGAGCCATAGTCATCGTTGCTGGTGGAATGGTCCAACTGAGTGCAGTTCTCTCTCCTTTCTTTCGCAGCTAGGTCATATTCACAACAAATATTTTCTAGGCGTTCCGGTGGTATTAGACACCACCACTGATCAGATGCAGAAGCCTCCAATTCCTCGGTAGAGAATGAGGGTTGATAACGTGATACAGGGGCTAATGCGGATGGAACCAGGTTAAAGAATGGCGGCCTCAGGGGGAATATTGGAAGAGGGCTATTTCACTTCACCCCTATTCCTACCCCGACGCAGGCTGGTTGGGATCGACTGATGGATTCATCGATCCTTCTCGCGAGACATTGCCATGGCTACGGCCCGAATGAATGATTCATGGCCACCAAAGTTTCAGGCAGTTCAATCGTCACCACACAGACCAACCAAACCTACAGCCAAACGCCTTTGATGCAGGAAGGTATTGATAGAACACTGTGCATGGTTTCAATCCATCAGCCAACGATTAGAAACAGACCCCCAACTCTCATCGGCCATCGCACGGCGTACGGAGTACGTACATTCGGACGTATCGACGTTCCTCCGTACTGGAGTCTGGATGCCATTCCCTAGACGTGAAGCGAGGGAAGGGAACTGCTCCCCTATGTCTCCATACGAAGCGGTGCAAAGACCTTGCAGAGAAGAAAAAGTTGCCATCAATCTTGGGACGGGATCAGTCTGTAGGCCGCGACAAATGTCACAACAAGGAGCCAAAAGATGTTTAGATACCGTCGCAACGTCGCAAGCCTCAAGGCCAAACCGCCTCCCCGAGTCTCAGCCTCTCAGGCACGGAGTAGTGTGCAGAAGCTGTGTCACTTGGATTTCGTGTCACTTAGCGATCGGGATATGATCCCTTAACTCGGTAGCTGGGGTTGGCGACGGCCACTAAAGAAATCAAGATCCTACCAGCCTACGGAGGGCCTGGGACGGAGTACCTCCGTACCTACTGCCTACGTACCAACTTGTGTGATGCGCGGTCTGCTACTGGAGGGTGAGGTGGCAGACTCGGGCAGAGGTGCTGAGCGTGGGCATCTGGATCTAGCCAAGTGCTTGGGAGCAGCAAATCAAGGAACCAAGACTGCAGCTCCGAATCGTCGTCGATCTGTAGATAAGGAGATGTTTCACCAAGCCTTTCACTTCCTACTCCTCCCGCCTCCTTTTGAGGTAGAGGGAGGTAGAGATGGAGGTAGAGTAGAGATAGAGGTAAGGTAGAATAGAGATAGAGATAGAGGTAGGGTAGAGGTAGAGCCAGAGGTAGAGGTAGAGGTAGAGGTAGAGGTAGAGGTAGAGGTAGAGGTAGAGGTAGAGGTAGAGGTAGAGGTAGAGGTAGAGGTAGAGGTAGAGGTAGAGCCAGAGGTAGAGGTAGAGTTAGTGTATGATAAGTCAGTTAAGACGCCAGTAAAACCATGTCTTCTCCCGAGTCCCCAGGCGTGGAGATATATTTGGCAGACGCGTTTGACTTTGAGCACTCCGTAGCGTCCGTACTCTGTACGGAGGTACAACCGTTACTCCAACACCCAGGTCGTACGGGGGTACTTGGGCACAAGAAACTTGAAGAAAGGCCTCGCTCCCCTGAGCGAGTCCGCGTAAGTAAACATCGGGGAGAGGAAAACTGTGACAATGCCAAGCTCCGTCAGCGGCCAGCCTTTGCCAAGTTGTGCACAGGAAGATCTCGGCCATGGCAGTTCCAGGAACGTTCAGGCGATATTGCGATCTTCTGCAGCCAGCGAACTTCATTGGCGCTCGGGAGGGCGTGGTCTCCTTTAGCGACGTGGACAGTAGGAATCCCAAAACAGCCAAGAGGTCGAGTTGATGTCGAACTGTTTCTCCTTCATCGTTGCCGCTCAGGCCCCCCTGCCCCTGGCCCCCCCTGCCCCTGAGATACAACTCCCAAGGAAGGGAAGCTCACATTTCTGGATTGACTTAAGGCTCCCGAAGCCGTTCTGTCTCTTGTTCATCTCCTCGTTTGATGAGGATTTGCATGTACTATATTCTTTCGGGTCTTTGTTTTCCTATCTTTCTTCCCTTCCTTCCCTTCCCTTCCTTCCCTCGACTCTGGAAGTCGAGCTCTTTTAAACCCCCAAAAAAACATATAAAAAATCGTCCTTTCTTTCCTCCACAGTTCTCTCTCAGGCCTTTAGTATCGGGGACGAGAAATCACCAAGATGCCGAGTCTTGATGTCAGCGAGCTAAATATTGTGCTCGGCGTTCTTGGTATGCAACAGCCATTCTCTTGGACAGTCATCCTCAAGAGAACCTTCACTGACAGACACAAGGTGCTTTCATTGTTGCTTATGGCATCATCTCTGTCAAGATAAAGGCGCAGTGGTATCTAGGAGAAGCATGTAAGCCGGCCCTGCTCTCCAGAGCAAGAGTTGCAACCACTAACCAAGGTTCCCAACAGTACCTGCAGTTGCACTCGGCGTCGCCTTGGGCCCGATTGCTGCCAAATTCCTAGATGCTGAGCGATGGGGTTCCGCGGCACCAGAGCAACAAGGTGCCATCACACTCGTACTTCACCCAACCCCTCGAGGATGTCTCCTCGGTTCGTTCTATGGCTCACATCTCATAGGGAATTGCACGAGTTGTCATTGGAGTCCAGCTTGTGATTGCAGGCTTCCAATTGCCAGCTAAGTACCAGCAGAAACGATGGGCGCCGATGATTATCTGTTTGCTCCCGGTTATGACAATCATGTGGCTATTCACCACAAGCTGTATCCTTCTGACCGTCCCTAAGCTCACATTGGTATGCCGAAAGCTCTTCCTTGCTACTTGTTCTTACTTCTTCTAGCTCACGGCTCTTGTGATCGGATCTTGTGTTACCTGTACCGATCCAATTCTGTCACAAGCCATCGCCAAAGGTCCCTTCGCAGACAAGTATGTTCGTCGACCATTACGAGAGCTCATCAGCTCCGAAGCGGGTGCAAACGATGGGTTTGGCTTCCCATTCCTCATGCTTGCGGTCTACTTGATCCGGTTTGCCAACGTCCCAGGCGCAGGTGAGCATACCGCTGAGAGCGTGACCGAATCTGCGGTCAATGCCACTGCAGAGTTGGTCCACAGGGGGCTGCTGTACGCGAGAAGAGAAGAAGAGGTTGGGAGACTCGGTGGCGGAGTTGGGCGAGCGCTTGGAACTTGGGCTACCGAGACTTGGCTTTACATCGTTTTCCTCAGTGTTGTATACGGAGCTGTTGTTGGATTTGGAAGTTGCAAAGCCGTCAAATTTGCCCTCCGCAAGTAAGGATATACCTCTTAACCTATTTCATGGAATGGTGGCTGACAGATGACATAGGGGATGGATCGATACCGAGAGCTATCTCCTCTGGCCAACTGGACTCGGCGTAAGTCGTCGACGTATTTTGAGACCGAACTTTGACTAACTTGTTAAAGCTTTTCATCGTTGGAACCTGTGGTGCCATTGGGACCGATGATTTGCTTGCTTGCTTCGTTGCTGGCAATGCTCTCAACTGGGACGGAAAGTATCTTGCCGAGACCGAAGCTCTCCACGACGAAGTCAATTCAGTCATGGATGTTATCCTGAACTTCGGAGGCTTCATGTACATCGGCGCCATCATGCCTTTCTCCGAATTTCACCAGCCCGATACGACAGGCCTTACCATCCCAAGACTTATTGCCCTAGGCTTCCTGGTTCTCATCTTCAGACGCATTCCTGCTATCTTGATGACATATAAGTTTATGCCTAGCTGCATCAAAGACTGGAAGGAGGCGCTCTTCATGGGTTACTTTGGTCCCATTGGTAAGTCATCGAATTCTGTAAAAGGGTCCCAGAAGAGCGGAACTGATCTGTGTAGGTATTGGTGCTGTCTTCTACATTGAACACACCAAGCATCTGTTCCCAGAAAAGGGCGAAGCAAGCGATGCCGAAGTGAACGATCTTACCGAAGTCATGGTGCCAGGTAGGTCTTCCGTCTGTTCTAGTTCCTGAACCAAGCTAACATCCAGTAGTGGTCTACTGGCTTGTGCTCTTCTCCATCATCGTGCATGGACTTTCCATCCCATCGCTCAACATGATTTACAAATGGCGTGGAATTCCTACCATCGAGGAGGACGACCCTGCCGAGATTCTCCTTCTGTCCCAAAACACAGCACTTCCCAAGAATGCGCATGCAAACCCCAATAGAAAGTCAGTCATGGTGCACAACCGTTTCTCAGTTGCGCCGATGCAAATCGGAGCCCCAACCGACTTCGCTCGATGGAACTCTACCGGCAATCGTCAACAATTTGAGAAAAGGGGCAGTCTCGATTCTATCGATTTGGAAAAACTCCGACAGATTCGATGAGATTGGCAGGATTTGGGATTCATTCCCATGCTTCGTTATGTCAGGCACGTTAAGACATTAGCGGAAGGTGTAAGGTTAGGAGTGGGCGAACCTGGAGATGGCTTGTCAAGTTATAGAGGAAGGTTCGAACCAGTATCTTCTAAAAGTCATTTTCAAAACTTTTATGTATCATGTGAACTTGTGTAAACAGACATTATATTTCTCTGGGGGAACAAACGGCGGGTAGAAATAGGGGCGCATCTAAAAGAGAATCTAGATCTCCGAACCAAACTTACTCAAAGGTGGAATGTATTTGTACTCTTTCGCTAATTGTACCCCTATTCTGGTACTGCTACTACGGTACGGTAGCTTACAGTGGCATTTCATGGGCTTGTTAAATCCCCCTGCCCTACAATCGGCTATTTATCAAGACCCGGTGCTACTCTAAGTAGAACACTTGACCCTATGTGGGCGGTGGACTATTGACAGCGAACGCGTGGAGTTGCTACGTGCCGGTTACCCGTTGACCTGGCCAAATCTAAGTTTGATATAGACGATATCGGCTACCGCAGCTGTGTGTTGAACACTTCTGGAAACATGGCAAGGCTAGTAGATACGTTCCAAGCATAAGTATATATAAGAGTATTGTTTCTTTTCTTCATTTTTTGCCTGAGGCAATTTCAATTGTTTCCACGCTCTATTCTGCTCTGTGTCCGTCATTTCTTAGTCGAGATGGGCATGTTTTCTTCAACAGCTTTGATGGCTATCGGAATTGTATCAATTGGCGCAACCGCATACCCTTCTCTTGACGATGTTTGTACTACCGCCAAAGTTCAAGCAGCTCTCCCAGCGGAAGGTCTCTTTCCAGGCGTCGGTTTCGACTCAGCCAGTGTCACAGCCAACAGTATAACGAACTCATCCATCTCAAGCGCGGCCTTCTTCCCCGATGGCATCATTGACTTTTGCAACATCGCCGTCATCTATTCCCATATTGGGCGGAACGACAGCGTGACTCTAGCATACTGGCTCCCCGCTCCATCGGCCTTCCAAAATCGCTTTCTGACAACCGGGGGAGGTGGCTATGCCATCAATTCGGGAATCACAGCTAGTGGTCCCAGGCCGGCTTCCCTTGCTGGGGGAACGTTATATGGTGCAGTTTCGGGCGCTACGGACGGAGGATTTGGGAGCTTCAGCACAAACTTCGATCGTGTCTTCAATGCGGCTGGAAATGGCACATCGAATTATGAGGCGCTGTTCATGTTCGGATACCAGGCTATCCACGAGCTGACAGTCTTCGGGCAGGAGATCACGAAGAACTTCTACTCTATGGGAGACCAGAGGCTATACTCCTACTACCAAGGTTGCTCTGAGGGTGGTCGAGAGGGCTGGAATCAGATTCAACGGTTCGGAGACCAATTCGACGGGGCTATCACTGGTGCTCCTGCATTTCGTTTTTCTCACCAACAAGTTCAGCACCTATGGCAAAATGTGGTAGTGAAGCAGGCGGGCTATACCCCCACGACTTGTGAGCTTGCCCGGATCACGAGAGCAATGATAGATGCCTGCGACCATCTTGATGGCAAAGTGGATGGCGTGATTGCTCGGTCAGATCTTTGCAAGCTGACATTCGAATATAACACAACCATCGGCCTTTCGTACTCCTGTGATGCAGCCCTTCCGTCCATGCTTAGCGGCGGCCATCCTGCTGAGAGTGGAACAGTCACCGCTGAGGCAGCGACAATTGCAGCTCGATCTGATGGTGGAATCAAAGATGACGAAGGAAGACAGGTCTATTTCTCCTATCAACCGGCAGCGGGTTCCTATGCGGACGCAACCACCTCGCTCGACCCTGCGACTGGGCAAGAAGTCTTTGCCGTCAACTCCTTTGGCTCCGAGTTCGTCACTCGTTTCCTCCAATTCAAGAATACCAACAACTTCGACTCCTTCGCCAATGTCAGCGGAGAGACCCTGAAGGAGTGGATTCTTGAAGGGTGGTACAGATACGAGGACACTCTGCAAACCACGAACCCCCAACTTCCGCAATGCTGGTGGGAAGATCCTCCATTTCCATGGCGAGGCAGACGACAGCATCCCCATCGCCTCCTCGGTGCGCTGCCATGATTCAGTTTGCACAATCATGTATCCCGAAGCATCGTACAACGATAGTTCATCCTCCCTGAGTGAGTGGTATAAGATCTTCGTCGTTCCTGGCGCTGCTCATTGCAGCATCAATGCCGGGCAGCTAAATGGTCCATTTCCACAGACGAATCTTGCTGTCATGATTCAATGGGTCGAAAAGGGAGTGGAGCCGGTCACTCTGAATGCCACTCATCTCGCAGGCAGTCATATTGGCGACAACGCTCAAATTTGTGCCTGGCCATTAAGACCGCAGTGGTCCGGGAATGCTACTGCTCCAAGCTGTGTGTATGATCAGGCTGGCATCGATTTGTTTACCTACAGCTTGGATGCATTCCCTCTGCCGGTCTACTGAAGCGCTGGTATTCAAGCTATTGCCAATACCCGAAGGCAAAGCAATCACGCTTTTGATTAGACGGGTGGAGGCTATATTTAATGCTATATCCATCTATATAAAATTAGGAATACATTGTTCGAGTACTTGATAGAAGCCAGGGGGGTGTCCACAATCCCGTCGTATTTTATATCGAATTCCCTATATAGACTGCTTCACTTCACGAAGAGTTCCCTCCCGGTCTGGCCAACCATATTCAACCAGAATTCTTTCAAGCCGCTGCACCAGTAAGCTGGATTTGATAATCCAAGCCGTTGTTTAGATCCGCAGTAAGCTTGAAGGGATCGAACAAAATAAGTGAACTCGGTGTATTGGCTACCACCAAAGTTGCTTCCTCGCTAGCGGCCAGAACAGCCTGAGCATTTCCATTGATCAAGTCAATATACCGCACCGTCCCATTTGCCGACCAAATAGCCAGGGCCGCACTGAACGGTGCATTGTTGGTCGTCGTTACCCTGACAGCAATCGAGCCTGTCCCTTTCAGAGGAATGATGTTGGACCCCATATACCTTGGCTTTCGCGCTGTCTTCACTTTGTACCTCCCACTCCCCATCGAGTCCAGATTTGCATAATTCAAACTCTTGCGGTTCTTCTGGAACGCTTGCTGGGCCTTCTTGTGTCCAATGTCAACATAAGCCATTCGAGCCCAGTACCGCCCAACCACCGTCTGGATCTTTGTCGGTGCTGCGAGACGCTCAAGAACGTGAAGTGGAGTCTCGTTGCTGTTGCGCTTGTACTTCGTCCACACGTTGGGGAAGATGGACCATCCTAGCCCGGGGTAGTTGTCCGGATTGTTGGTCAAGTAGGTAAAGAATGGCCATGCTTGGTAGTAATTCCCAGAGCCTGAGGTCCCATCAACGATTACTTGATACGAGTCGCTGATGGATTTGCCGAGATCGATGAGCGTATCTCCTTCCGGTTGCTGATATTTGGCTCGGGCGTTTGCACATACAGATGATGTCAAATAAGTGTCGGCGACAAAATTGGCAATTGTCTCCCACCAGGCGCCGGTGCGAATTTGGTCCACCCAATATCTCTCACAATATGTGAGGGCGTGCCCAAACTCATGAACCACCACCGATGGGGTGTTAAGGTACTGAGTTACCACATTCAGAAACGCAAGACCCGTTTTGGATTCAGTGCCGGTATTAGCAGCCGCTCCTGGTATATTGCCAACGTTATAGACATTGAGCTTGTACCAAGGACCAGTATCGGTCAATTCGCCATTGAAGGTCAATCCAGTCGATCTCCAGCCGAGGTCATCGACAAAACACGAGTAAGCGGCCTCCAAATATTTGAGAGTCCCGTCGGCGACAACGGTGGTTGGGTAATTGTAAATACGGAAGTGAGGCGAATCACGGTATTTATTGCCTCCACCACCTGGCGTTGGATTAGGTGTGAATTCAGCAGGAGGCGCTGCTCGGAGCTTCTCGGTTGATGCTGGAACTGATGCCACAATTGAAGCCAACATCCCCACCAACATCGAAACGCATCTGATGGAATACATGATAAGCGTGGTTTATTAAACGCTTCGCTCAAATGTCATTGTGTAAGTAGATGAACAGTAAAGTTGAAACTCTCCTTTGGGAGATTTAACACTTGTCCGTTTCGGTTAAACTGTTCGCAACAGCCTGTTGCGGGTTGTGCTCACAGAGAGATCAGCCTTATATATGATTTCATTGGCCCATACACAGCGGCTATGTCCAGCACGCCTATCCCGGGCTTGGACTTTGATAAAGTCATGGAATCCAGGAATTCCCTATTTCTAGGACCTTGTTTGGACACTACGGCACCAATTCAGCCCGGGCAAATCCGCCCACCCAGTCTTCCAGGATCGACTGTTGCACGGAGACAATTAAAAAGTTGTATTAGATTGGATGTCATTAGGTTCGGCAGATCATGGTGCTATTCGACTGGCCAGGTCTCGTGGTGTAACATGAGGATATCCTATCTCCGACTTGGGGACTCCTCCACTTCCCAGCTGGATATCTATTTCCGACAGGAGCATGGTGGCCTTGTGAGAAGTAACCGGAACCCTGCAATCTAAGTCGACGCTAAGGGAAAGGTTCTGGAAGGAAATTTTATGTTAACTTTTAGCTGTCGCAATATAGCTAGGAAATCTGATTATTTAGTTACGTTTTAGGTTATATGCTAGTATACTACTTAACTTAGTAGAATAAGCATTTAAGTAGCTTTAGGAGTAGTTTTCTACTACCTTCTCTTTTATATACACATGGAATAAAAATACACATATTCTTATAAGAGCGTCGTCCTCTCATCAGAGAGAACTTAGCTATGCCTTTTATATAATTATATAAAACCTCTCATTATTACCTAGTAACATATACTCCTATTATACTCGCTTTAAGGAGAGAAAAGGTCTAAGTTTACTCTAAGTTAATACACAAAGTTAAGTTAAATTAAGTTGAGTTGAGTGTAAGTTCGGGCTGCACTCAACTTAACACCACTTAATTGTCACACTAACTGCGCTTGAAAAAGTGGTTCAGAAGAGTTTATCACAACAAGTTGTCGAGGATGTCGCTGCGGTACTGCCGTGAGGAAACCTGCAAGATTCGGATCGAATCAGGGGTTTCCTTTTTCAAAGGAGCCATTCCGTGCGAGAATGGTACGCAAAATAGTATACAAGACGCCCAGGGGTCAAACGAGACTGATCCTTGGGTTGTTGCTGTTTCGGTTAGAGAGAAGCTTGCTTGTGTGTCGGCATTGAGATGTCTGGGTTGGCAATAAAGAAATGCGGAATAAACATCGAGAAATGTGCTATGCTTTGGAGTTCGGCCATGGCGGTCCAATGCTACCTATGGCAACTTCTATCGCTAAACCAGGGTGATGATATTCACTTATGCCTCGGCAATCCTCACGTCTAAAAGTAGGGCGGACGACCAGAAGATTATGAGGCTCCCGCAAACAAGCGAGCTCTCCACTGCTATTGCCGATTGATGTTTCTGCTGCGTTCGAATATATGACAGGGCTGTAGGAGTCCCTATTGCTTGTCTGCGAGTGATATCTGGATTCTGGAAGCACAATCAGTATGTTTTTAAGTAGAAACCGGGCATTTACTGGGAATTTGATAGTCAATATCAATAAGCCACTTCAAACCATACTAAGGCTAAAACCCCTACCCTTCAAAACACCTCCTGCCGATACCTCAAAATCTCCCCCAATGTCCCACCCTGCCCCAAAAGACCCAAAATCGCCAGTCCCCCTATTAGAAATACCATCCCTTGCCCAATAACTATTTCTCTGCCCACACCACTATTCGCAATGACCGGCACGCTCCCATCGCCCGCGCATTTGCTATACGCTGTGGGCAACACTGCCGGTGGACCTGGCGCAGCAGTTGATTCAGGCTTCGTAGCATTTCTCTTAGCACTTTGGCATGAGAGACAATAGCCTGTTGGATGCGATGTTGGGAGGGTTGTGTTGTGGCGAGGAGTACAACTGGGAGAGTCGGTTGGGCAGAGGAGTTGGGAGGGTGCTGTGTGAATGGAGATTTTGGTGAGGGTGATGGGGATTTTATTTGTTGCTGGGGGGTGGTTAGATTATGTTGTTTTATGTGGTATGAGAGAGCTACTTGTAAGGGATATTATGGTGTGTTCGCTATCGCCAGTTACATCTTTTACCCGAGGGCCGTCGGGAATGACGACGGGGCCGTGGTTGAGGAAGTCTTTCAGGGTGTGTGTCGGTTCTTCGAGGCCAGGATCATCATCGTGATTCTGTCTTTTGTGGTGATGATGATGGCGTAAAGACTCATGCACATGCCCTTGTCGTTTAGCATGTTGATGCTCAAGCCTCGCGTGAAGAGGAACCTGCACCTCTCCCTCTTCCTTGACCAGCGAAACGCATCTCATCCCGTCATCAACCGGCCCCTCCTCCTCTTGCTCCTCTCCCTCAACAAGAAATCCTAAGTCATCATGCCACCACTCCTTCTCCTTCCTCCCAATATTTCTAAACACACTTAACAGTAATCCTCTCTTATCTTCCCTCACACCACCACAAAACCTGGACTTCTTCCCTAGACAACGGAAATCACGCTCTCCTTCCCCTTCAGCAGGTTGTTTCTCGAAGGACTCCCCGCATAAACAATTAGACGCGAAGACAGCGGCGTATGAATATTTGGCGCAAACTTCATAACATATCTCTAGTGTCATTTCCTCATCGATAAGGGTAACTTCAAATGATGGAGGACGGAAGGTGTTGATGAAGTCGGTGTTTGGTCGGGGATCAAGATGGCCTGGTGGGCGTAGGATAGAGGAGGCTTTGCTGTCTGTATCTAGAGATCTGCTACTAATGCTTTGTTCGCCTTTTTGATTTGAGTTACTGCTTTGGAAGTTGTTTTGATTTTGGACGTTGTTTTGGTTTTGGCTTATGCTGACTTCTACTTTTGCACCGCCATTGATTTCCACTTTCGAATTACTTGATAGAGAGCCGGATTTGGGTTTCTCGGGTTGCTCAGGCTTTTCCGGTTGCTCAGGCTTTTCCGGTTTCTCAGGCTTCTCGGGTTTCTCAGGTTTCTCAGGTTTCTCAGGCTTCTCTTGCGGTGACTTATTCTTGCTCTCGGAATCCGAGAAGTCGTTGGAATACCCAGGAGGGGTCAAGTATTCGATTCCATGCTTTGGCGGTGATCCTTCGTAATGACCGATCTCACCCTGAGAAGCTTTATCTTGATTTGAGCTTCCTGGAGGAGGTGGAGCTGGGTTGGATCCGCTTATTGTATAAACTTCTACCGAGTTGATACTCCAGTAGCTACTGCGCTTTAGTGAGGTTCTTGAGCTCCAATTTGAGGGAACTTACGCATCTTTAAACTCTGAAGGATTGCCCGCAACATACTCATTACAAGTCGGCGCGAGACCTCGACATGTAGTGTCTTGTTGCCAAACATTTGCTGCCCACTATATCCTATTATATTAGCACAATTCTAGTACCATTATCATGCAACCCCACCACAACACGAAAGGGGAAGGGGCAACTTACATCACCACAAAAAGTAGTATCAAACACAATATTGTTTTCTCTAAAATTCGCATCAATATCACATCCACTTCCTCCCTCAAACATGGCCTGCGGTGTCCCCCAACCACTAGTAACGGGATTTTTGCTCTTAATATTTTCTGGTATAGCATTGCGTGGGAAGAACCAGATCTTAATAGCCACACTGGTCCATTCCATCGCATAAACACCACCACCAGCGCTATTGAACCCGGCGCCGTAGAAAGCGGAGTTAGTTGAGAGGGAGCCACAACCCTTGTTGCTGTTGGTGTTACCATCGCAGTTGGTTGATTCGGAAGTGGCTAGCTGGGGGGAGGCGGTAATGATGCAGTTCGGTGAACTAGGGGTTGTGAATATGGGGAAATGAAGATGTGGATTGGGGAGAACAAACGTGTGGAGAGCCATGGAGTTTGTTTGTTGACTGTTGACACCTTCGATGATGTCAATCTCACCATGCGTGGGCCAATCTTGGCCGGAGAGCCAGACTGTTTGACACATAGTCGTTAGCACAACGCCTCTTGATGGATGTCTAACTTTCTCTACTTTGGTGGGCATGTGAGCGATATCCGCGATGAATAATCCGTGGGTCCATGCCTTCTTGCTCGTGATTCTCACGCTCTTTCTCCCTGGACCGGATGCTGATAGAGTGGATTGCGAGTCGACGCCGATGTAGGTGGCTCCATTTTTGTTGCTGGTGAGACCAAGGGATGATGCTTCGGAAGAGGGGACATAGCTTAGCTCTTGTTAGTTAGCGCATAAAGGGGTAAAGGGATAGACTTACGAGACGAAGCCATGGGTTGGGTCGGCTTCCTTGAGCTTGTTAGCATCCTGGTATTTGAGAGGAGGGAGAATCTTTGCAAATGTCGCATGGCAACTTACTGTGAAGAAGTTAAAGCCGTCTAAGAAGCTTGCTCCTGAAAATGAAGAGTCCAATTGATAATTTTGTCCTCTTACAGTCGAGAGAATAAACACAAAAGCAAACAACATAGAGATTAGAGGACTCAACATCTTGCAAAGTATATTGCAAAGATAAACAGAACATAAAATCATCTGTGAGGAGACAAAGCCAACAAAACAGGGAGAGAAGGTAATCATTATAGTCCTCGAAAGTAAAGCACCACGTGTGCAGTCGACGTGAGGAATGTTCAGCCCTGGGAACAATTTTCAAGTGACATGCCTGATGTCAGACATCTACGCGCTCGCGAAACGTGTAGAAATGTCCCTTGGTATGGATTTAGCGAAAGGTTCGCGATATAATAATATCATTGGTTTTCCTTTAAAGCCTCCCAGTTCTCCCAGCCCGATTTCCCTCGCCATCCCCAAACCACAGCATAATGTCTTGCCAGCATCTGCCACTCCTCGACTTCATCCAACCCCTCCAAATTATCAACTCTTTCTTTCTCCTGGGGACTGATCCATTTCTCCCAGATATTCCCCACAGTCTCCGCCTCTTGCGCCCCTCCATCGTCCGTAGTATGGATAATCAGGTCCGACAGCCTTCGCTTTTGATCATCCAGTGTCTTATAAACCTTGACCGTGGGCATCGTGATATTCCTGGCTGCAAGATTTGAAACCATCATCTGACCAAATGGATCATCAACGCCTATAGGCTCGTAGAGTATGATTCCAAGCGACTCTATTCTATCTGCAAACCATTCCACAACCTCTTGCGCATTTTCAACCTCTAAATAGCACAAACAACATTCTGAAATGATGAGTGTAGGTATGTCACTCCGAACTCCTGTAAAGTAGTCTAAGAGCGACATAGGTGGCGTGTAGGGCAGACTGCGGAGATCGAGAGGATGACAGCAATATCGAATGTCCGAGCTGTCTTCCCTACGAGCAAAACCCCATGCTGGTTCTTGATCTTCTTCTGTGGTCTTATTCTCCTGCCACGCAAACAATTCCATAGAGTCATCCTGCATGGAAAGCGACCTGCTACCAGAAGTTATCTGACGCTTTGTGGCACAAACGGACGGAAAGTCGAATTCGTGATATATTAGATTGTGATGCATATTCTTTGCTCGCAGCCGAAAGTATCTTGTGTCTGTTCCAGCCCCAAGGGATATAATTTGCCTCGTAGGAGTTATATCGTCTGTAGAGAGAGGTTCGTGTGAGAGGAAGGCATTAATCAGTATGTCGAGAGCAGTAGTACGAGCATAAGTCCCTGAGACATTTAGTGACGGCGATGAAAATGGCTAGAAGGTACTCCCTACCGCGATTGATGATGGGTTGCCGGCGTGTACTTGGACCATTTACAAATAAGGAGGCAAAGGGATCGTCGAGATAGCCCAAGGAAACAGCGCTCAATCGTGATACTGCAGCATCTGTGTCTGTAGATTGAATGTCGAGATCCTTGCTCTGAATCGCCGCGGCATTTGCACGACCTGAGATGCGACCACGACCTCGTCCTCGTCCCGGTCCGCGCCCGCCACGAGAGCGGCCCCCAGCTGGCGACAAGAGGAGATTGGGGATCTGGGGCGCAGACATGGCGCAGTCCGATGGCTGTAAAGGGATGTCAAGAAGCAAGAATGCGAATAGCTTCGCTGACGTATTGGCGCGCCGGAACTTGTGCTCTCGGGCCGTGTCACCTGTTCGGACCGTATCACCTCTTCGGGCCGAACCGACAAGAAGCCGACCCGGCTAAGTTTTTCCGTACACTTACTCAAGATTTGTGGTACATCTAAATAACCGTTTCATTCCTCCTCATCAATAGCGTCGAGTGGCAGCTTCACGTTCATGCAATTCAGATGATTTTTGCGTTTATAACATGCTTTTCAGTAATAAAGTACCGTTTCCAGACACGTTGGTAAAGATCCAAGGAGCTGGACATGCGAGGCATCGAAAAGGAACTGTTCATCTGCGCGCGGCTTGTCTACCATGTTATTGTCCATCGACTAGCTATCAAGTTGAGCATCCTCTTATGGTCATTCATCGACTCTGGACAGAATAGAGATCTCGAATTTATAGGCTATTTGCTCGTACCCGTCGTATTGTTTTCTTCAACACCACCTTACCGTCAGCTCGCTTATCTCACCTCGCCTCCGCGAAAACGTCATCTTCGTGTTTTTGGGAATGTTGATCGGCCCCCAAAACGTGCTTCCTTATCACTTCTCGTATCAATAGATACGTCGTACTGTACTTTGTACTCCGTAGGTGTCGCAGATTCGCGGTATCAAGTGGTACTGCGTATAGATGATGGGATGTTGGGTTTCTGGAGAGACTTCTAGTTGCAAATAATGCGATATTTCAGCTGTCTTCTCTCGGAGGTCATCCAAGCAAACACTACCAAACAGGGAGGTGCGAAATCCCCATCTCGGTAACCACCAAATCATCATAACAATCAGGGGAGGATTTGCTTTGGTAAAGAGCTCGCCATCAAATCTCTGGTAAAGGTGCACCCCCTGAAGGCTAGAGCGCGTCAATTCGCTTCGGCTGCTCATTGTCGGTGTTGGTCACATGAGAGCTCTCGTCTGACCGTCTAGGTCATTCATCAGTATTACATCTATTGGAAATCTTTGAATTCTACCGAGGGGGAAGCGCAGTGCTCTGATTTGGATTTGGGAGGCTCGACACCGGATAGGCTGTCTATCCCCGTTTCTTAATCTGGTCGTGCGCCAATGCTGGTAAACCTATCCCGAATCCAGATAAGCGTCAGGAACAGAGTCTCGAAAGATCTGCTCTGTACAGGATTGCCGAGAATAGGGGCGAGCTCATTGGATTAACCCCACATATCAGGCGGCGAAGAAACACCCTGCAAGGGCCTGAAATGACCTGCAATTTCCCGACTGCTTCTTGCCCCTGATGCGTGATGATTTGGATGGTTCAACGGCCAATAGCAGGAACGTTTGGTTGGTTTAAAATTGGGTCTTCAGCAGTCTTGCGTGCAACAGCCACAATGCGGCTACCGTCCTCCTCCGAGAGCGTCTTCCCTCCTTTTTCTCGCTGCTTAGATACTCGCCGTCGCTCAAACTTCTCTTCCTCACCACTCTCGTCGTTGCTTGATTTTGGTCCTCATCGCTCTGGCCATGCGCCTTCACATTCATTAACAGAACCTGACCGCAATACATTCGTTACCAGAATCTAGAGTTGTTCTTCAACTCGATCCTTTCGCTTTACCAACATCTTTAGCAACATCCGACGGCAAAAATAGCAAGTTGGTGGGACGATTAGAGGGACCACTCGACTCGAATATACCTTGCCACGATCATCACTAGCAAATGAATCAATAACGCGACCAGAATCGTCAAATCATTATGAAGCTTTTGGAAATTCAGGCCGCCGTTGGCGCGACCATTTTGGCATTGTCGTTGCCCGCCTACGCAAAACATAGCCACAATTTGGAGGTTTTCGGGAAGAGACATGGGCACCACGAGCACAAGAGGCTTCACGCATCACCAAACGCAGAGGGCATCGAGAGTGGACTTGCAAAGCGTGGAGGACAATGCGCCTTTCCATCTGGCGCTGGATTGGTATCGGTCACGCCAGGTGCGAAGAACGCAGGATGGGCAATGAGTCCTGATGAGGAATGCAAGCCAGGAAGCTATTGCCCATATGCGTGTCCCCCTGGTCAAGTCATGGCACAATGGGATCCTAAGGCGACATCGTACACATACCCGGCATCTATGGTATGTGGGAATTCAAAGTGGAGAGGGCTACTGCTAACTGCCATAGAACGGAGGTCTATTCTGCGACAAGAGCGGATCGATTAGCAAGCCGTTTCCCAGCAAACCTTACTGTGTAGACGGATCTGGGGCTGTGGGTGTACAGAATAAAGCCGGCGGAGGGGTTGCTTTCTGTCAAACAGTGTTGCCAGGAAACGAGGCAATGTTGATCCCAACTCACATTTCAAGCTGGGAACAATTGGCTGTCCCCAACCCAAGCTACTGGTGCAGCACCGCAGCTCAGTATGTTTGTCTTCAATATCTTGAAGGTCAAGTTTGCTAACCTAGTCTAGTTACTACATCAACCCTCCGGGAGTGAGCACTAAGGATGGATGTATCTGGGGTGATGGGACCAAGCCAATTGGAAACTGGTCGCCCTACGTTGCCGGGGCAAACACTGACACAAACGGAAACACTTTTCTCAAGATTGGATGGAACCCAATTTGGACAAGCTGCGATCTTTCCAAGACTCCCCCAACTTTTGGTATCAAGATCGCTTGCTCCGGTTCTGGATGTAATGGCACTCCCTGCTCCATTGATCCTTCTGTCAATGGTGTCGGTGGTGTGACGAGCTCAGATCAGGCGTCAGGTGCAGGTGGTGCCAACTTCTGCGTCGTGACCGTCCCCAAGGGTCAAACCGCAAACGTTGTCGTGTTTGAGGTAGGCAATTCTGAAGGTGGATCTGGATCAAGTGGATCCTCTTCAAAGTCATCCAGCTCCAGCAGCAAGGCTAGCCCTTCTCCAACACCCACGCCATCGTCAACCTCATCCGCAACCCCAACCTCAACCAGCTCTTCCACCCCACCTCCCTCGACCACATCAACATCCACAAGCTCCAGCTCTAGCTCCAGCTCCAGCTCAACATCAAGTTCGACATCCACTTCATCCTCCTCGTCGTCATCCAGCAGCTCATCCACCTCGACTACATCCTCATCATCTTCGTCATCTTCCTCCTCGTTTTCAAGCACTCTACTATCAACGAGCACAAATACTACCACTTCCACGTATCCAACCGCGACCAACAAGCCCCATATCCTGTTCGAAAACCAAACTTCTTCCCAGTCAGTTGGCTTGGCTACAGTCACAGGCACATCAGCAGAGACCACAAACGGCACTGTCGTCAGCGCCGCAACAGCCACACCCAGCAAGAGTTCTGGACAAACCATGCTTGTCTCAGGTACAACCATCGCCGTAAGCGCCATGTTCGCTCTTGCTTCGGCATACCTGCTCTAGAGTCTTGCGCGGAGCCCGTCGCAGGCCGTTCGTGGACGATGCAATCCTCCACTCGAGATTCCCGACGGCAAAGGGGAAGAAAAAGATCTTCCATTTCTTGCGAATTCTTACAAATAATCTGCTTCTCGCACTCGGTTCTATGGTTCTACAATCCTTCTAATACGTCTGGAAATACGTAATGTTTTTTTGTCTTTGATTTATGAGCCCGCCTGTCTTCCACCCCAAAACGCGCATGCGACAACGTCTCTCAGGGCAGAAGCAAGCCCGCGCCGGAACTAAGCCGCTACCTTCATCCTTTATGCACATAGCAATCACGAATTTTTCCTGCTGGATCAGCTGGAGATATATACACTCTACCTTGCGATGTTGGCTGATACCCCGTTTATAAAAAGCTCGCTGTTTCGCTTGAGTCTTTTTGTTTCGCTTCTCTTTTGTTGATAGCTTGTTGGCTGATATATATGTGTTCGGGCCTTCTCTTTACGTACCGTGTAAGGCTTATTGTTTATTGGGATTTGAACGAGAGGTGGATGAAAATGGGGAGGGTAGGAAAGGCGGTCGGCATGGCGGGGAGAGGGAAGACAGCCGGGATTTTGAGAGTTCTTCGTTTCTTTACGATGTTTATGGTGGTTATGATTCGTTGGGAATGGACAGGGTTGGGATATCTCTCTTCTGTGAGATGGGGGTGGTGGATTGGTGCGAAATTGAGGGAATGTAGTTTTTAAGTGGCGGGGAGATGCTGAGAATGGGGAGCGTCGAATGGATTGTATTCGATGAAATGTGGGAGATTCTCTTGATCTGTGATGGGTCGATCCTGTGATCGGGACGTGGCGTGTTCTATTCTACCACTCCCAATGCCAACTCAATTATTGCACAGCTTCCCGGTCAGCTTTTAGAATCAGCGCATGTGCTTTAGGAGCAAGTATATCAAGTCCTGCTAGACATAGTTCTAAGGAGACACCCGAGTATGAATCCAGTCATTTTGCAAGGTGAATATAACCACGCTCGAAACATAGGGCATGAAAATCGACGCACTGGCTCTCCGCTACGAAGAATATGCGAGACATTACGATCGGTGGGTATTTCTGACTTCAACAAGGTCTTATTACAATAGCTACCCATTTTTAGGTATCATATCTCTATTTCCCACGAAACCCCCCCCCAAATGAAGCTTTTGACGAGATAGCCGCTCAATTGGCCATGAAAAGGCTATCAGTTAACCTCAATCACCCTTCCCTCCCCATCCCCAAAAGGCTCTACTCTAGTTAAACTCTTCTTGCGCGGCCTCCACATTAACCTCCATCTTGGAAGCCCCATCCTCGTACTGCTGCTGATCAAACGCCGCCCGGATCTTGAATGTTTTTTCTTAGACACTTGGCGTGACTGCCCTCGTACCCCGATTCTCCCGTGGTCTTCTTGTGCATACTGTACGGCACTTGATATCCGCTCCACGTTGCTTGGGTATATCAGCGATGGACACAGGCTTGTTGGCTGCTCTGTTGATAGGCGGCGGACAGCCCTCAGCCTCGTGTAGCTCCTGCGGCTGTGCCTTGGTCTGGCCAGCGAGTTCAGAGTCTTTGCTGGCGAAATCGAACTCGGGCTCGCAGGCCGCTATGTCCACTTGAAGTGAGAAGCTTGGGTTGGCTGGCGCAAACGACTGGTGGCTTTGGGCTGTAAGATAGTGTCCTCGACTCCATATACACATCAAGGCGAGGGACTTTGCTCGGATGAGGAATAGAGACAATTCTTTGAGCAATTGAGGTCCCTTCCCTAACCTGTCTCTTGGCCTTGGTGGTGTGCTTAAGCTACCCTCCGAGAGTAAACGCCATACCCCTCTGCTGGAACTTGGGATTGAGATCGGTATGATCAACATCTAGCAGGGCGGTTCCAGGGTAGTTCTTGTCCAGCTAGACGGAAATCTGATTGCCCTCTCCGGGGATCTAGATATCATACTCCGCAAGGAAGAAGTGTCCACCTATTCCCGGGCCTCCAACGTGTTCCGTTGTGAACGAAACGGCGAATTTGTTCAGATTCGTCTCGTTGTAGCAATGTCGACAGTAATTGCGAGGGCAGAGACCCGCCACAGGCGACAATTAAGTGATTCTGAGGATACTCACCCACAAGCTTTTTGTGTTCGGCTGTAGATACTTGGGACTTGGGGCCGGTGCCGTTTCGAAGCATCTGGAGAGCTCCAGCTTGCAGGAAACAAAGACAGTCAGGACTCAGGAACAAGTCGAGTACTACTTGCTTGGCCATCGTCTATTCGTAGGTCCCGAGACCCCTGAGATGCATAGACTACTTTACGAAGTTATAGTCCGTGCTTGCTTGAGAATCTCAACTTTCACCTCAAGTTCACAGCTCCATGTTTATGTTGAAGCCGGAACAATTGGGTAGTATTGACAGAGAGCAAATCTGAATGCCATGCGCATGGGTTAGATGAAAGATAAGTTTCGACTTTTTCCTCTAGTCGGAATTGCCCATAGTGACACAAGGTGGTGGCGTGCATGTGTGTGTTAGCTTCTACATCACATTGGGGTAGATCCAGTGGATTGTAGAAAGTTTGCAAGACCTGGGGCATGATGATATCATGATAGAAAGGAATAAGGGGCAATAAGGGTTCTTCTCTAAGTTGCTTCATGGCGCGGATCAGATACATGATTTCTGGATTCGTCAGGAGAAGGGTATGAAGCTGAACAAGGGACCGAGGGGATATTAAACCACCAACGATGCTCGCAACTGTCCTTATGGTCTCTCTTTGATGAAGAGGAGTTGCTATGAACATACCGAACAAGACCGCAAACTTTACGTGGAAGAGATGCTAGCAATAGCGGAGTACGAGCAGCAAGAAGATATGAGTGTGAGTCCAGGACTTAGGAACACTAAAAAGCAATAGGGAGGCACTCTGATGAGGCACGAGGTCTACGCCAACTCTGATATTGCTACTTGAAATAGATCCGGACATTGCAACTTTCAAGAGTCCAAGAAGATTGAAGTGGCACGGGCTGATAACGCGCATCTTATCAATGTTATCACCTATCGCTGCCATGGTTGATTGCGTCGTTTCCAGGAATAAGTTGATATCTCAGATATTCTATGATTCTAAGTATCATCGGGCGCTTATTCCCTGGTCGTTGCCGAAATTGGGATGAACGAGATCGCCAATCTGGTCGCGGGGACGGTGATACTCCGTACGGAGAGTGGAGGTGATATTGGACCGGGCGATCTGACGTGGCGCGCCAATTGAGAAGCGCCTGTCTTGCGTCTCTTCCACCGTGATGACTGAAGGGGATCTCTGGCGCTTTGCATAACCGAACCAAGACGATCAAATCGCGTGGAGGGAGGCATGGCCTGGTGAAATTGTGCCATGGACCGTGGGGTTTATGCTGCACAGGAACACGGAGATTGGGTAGCTCGGAGCGTCACAATCAAGCGAGAAATGAAGCTGTTGATAACGGAGCATTTTATGATGATTGACGACCAGGGTGTATCCACATGGAGGGCGATGTGAATCATGTGATGATGATTGACGGGCGGGATCTTGTGGATCCTGTGTCACGTGTGCCGGTGCAATAGTCACTACTGTACAGTGTGAGTCACCTGACACTTACCTCCGTACAGTACGACGGTCCGACGGAGTATCTACGGAGGAGATTTGACTGAACAGCCAGAACTCTGCTATTAAAAGCGGTGCGCACGAGGGAACGAGACGGACTGGGATTGACCCTGGGGTCTGATAGGAACAAAGATTTCATTGGCTCCACCGCCCTTCGACCCGCAATGATAATCTCGCGTACCCTTGAGCGGTACCTGACGCTAAGCCCATAGAGGACAGCTCTCATCAATCGGAGGAGACCGCCCCACTATAACTGGCTTCCCCATTGGACTCTGGTTGATTGCTCCCCACCCATCAGCCGTCCTGCCTTCGCTTCCCCTTCGTTCCCTTCGTTCTCCTGAGTCCCTTCCTCCTCCTCCTCCTCCTCCTCTTCCTCCTTCTCCTCTTCCTCACACGTCCTCGCCGTCGCAGTCGTGATCCTTCGTACCGTCCATCTGCAAGGAAAGCACAACTCTCTGTCGTCCCTCTTTTATCGACAGATTGTTTGCTCAACCCGTCAAGTCCTCCTTCACAGACTGATCGTCGTACAATCACACACACTCTCTTTGTCAAAAGACCACAACCCTTCTCGCGAACCTCCACCGCACCACGCTCTTTTCTCCCGCTACGGGCAACCGATATTCTAATTGCACCACCCATCCTCCACCCTCAGACACCACAACTACCATCACGAGGATCAGATCGTGCACGAGTCTACCATGGCGAGTCACCATCACCTTCACCAGCTTCACGCGCGTGTTGCCGTCGCAGACCCAGCACCTGTCCCAGCAACTCTGGTCTCGGTCGTCTACGTGACGGCGACTCCCACCTTCGACGGTCCCATTGGAGGATATACAACCGTTGGAGTCGCCGCAGAATCAGAAGATGCCACGCCAGTAACCTCTGCTTCCTCTCCTGCGAAGACGACATCACCGGCTGCCATAGCTCCTGTCGCGACACCGAAATCTTCCTCCGCGGCTGTCGTCGAGCAAAGCTCGAGTTCCGCCGCTGTTGCGAAATCTAGCAAGTCCTCGAGCGGAATTGACACGGATACAGTCTCGTCAAGTGCGACTCGCCAATCATCATCGTCCTCCCTCCCTACCGCCATCACTGCTCCGTCAACCACTCTTGCGACCTCTCTTGCTGTTCTCGCCGCCACAAGCAGCCTCTCCATCTCAACGCCCTCCTTATCCCAAACTGCATCGGCAGCAACCTCAACTTCTAGTGTCGAAGCTAGTTCAGACGAAGGAATCGGTGCTGGAGCAAAGGCCGGAATCGCAATTGGTGTTTTGATGTTGGTCGGGGCCATTCTCACAATCGTATTGTATTGCTTCAAGAAGCGCAAGAATGCTCAGAGACAGGCTGTGGCCGATCGTGAGAAACACGAGGATCCTTTCGCAGATCATCAGCGTGCCGCCAGCATTCGAACAAACAATACCAGTGCCACCAGCGCTACCGCGCCACGCCTGTCCCTTCGTCCAGTAACCCAATTCCTGCCAAACTTGTCGGAGAAGCGTCAAAGCCAAGGCAATGTTCTCATGACTGGACACGCCGTACCAATGTCCGAGAAGCCACTCCCCATGTCCAGACCCGATACTGCTCAATCGAACAACGCGGCCAATCCCTTCGGAAACCACGCTGAGACCATTGATTCCGCTAATGCCAATGGACCAACTGTTATGACAAGTCCAGTTATGGCCAGCCCAATCGTGGACCCTTCGAATGCTCCATACAGCCCCCCAATTGTTGGAGGTGTTATTGCTGGCACCGCTCCAGTCCTGAAGCGTGCTGCTTCCAAGCGTGAGAATGGCCCCAAGGCTCTTGACTTTACCAAAGCAGGTCCATTCATGGGTCCTCCAAGTCCCGCCGGAACCGAATTTAGCGAGACAGCGGAGTCCACTTCAACCCCAACCAAGACTCCTACATCAGTGGCCATTGCTGCGGCTGGTGGACCAGCGAACAGCGTTGTCCACCGCGTGCAACTGGACTTCAAGCCATCTATGGATGATGAACTTGAATTACGCGCGGGGCAACTAATACGAGTGTTGCACGAATACGATGACGGATGGGCTCTTTGCATTCGTCTCGATCGCTCTCAACAAGGCGTGGTTCCAAGAACATGCCTTTCAACTCGTCCTGTCAAGCCTCGTCCACAGCAAAATGGACTCCGAGGACCCCCACAAGGCCGTCCAATGTCGCCCGCCATGCAGCAGGGTCGCCCAATGTCACCATCAGGCCGACCAATGACTCCCAATGGTCAACCTGGCCGTCCCATGACCCCAAATGGTCAGAATGGCAGCCCAAACAGACCAATGAACCCAAACCAACAAGGTCGCCCTCGCGCTCCATCAAACGCTCCATCCCAAGGCCGAAGAAACAGCCCTCCGGGACCAAGCAGAATGAACCCAGCTGGCCCAATGGATCAGGGAGCTCCTCAGTCATATGGAGGACCACCAGCCCGAAAGCCCGTCCCAGGTCAAGCATTGTAAACTCACTAGAACATGATCGCGGATGCAGATATTTCTTTCGGCGAACTGGACATACACCATACACAAGACTAGGGATATACAAACGGCGTAATTGGTATGGGGCAGGGTCAGGTGATACGAATGGCGATGACGAATGTCTTGTACAAACTATTTTCTTTGCGTCTTTTTCCTTGAACTCAAACATCAGGTGCCTCTTAATTCGCTAGAGACGTACATTTTTGATTCTTGACACATTTACGGAAGACTTTTGCTTTCCTCTCCCGAGTGGACGAGCGAAATCAAAATGATGTTGATGTGGAGGCAAGATTACACACTACTATTACGACTACTATTGCACATCCTTTTGCGCTTTCAACTCTGCACGAAGATCAACCAGTAATGTGTTACTCTACTGTCCTCTTTATTTCTGTAATCAGACACCTTTTTGTAGGCTTTGTTCTGCCTGCCGAAAGGGCCTTTTTCTTTTTCTTCTACTTGCCTGGGTGTAAGCGGCAATTTTGGAAGGGGGGAACATAGGAGGGATGGGGTGGTGGTGCGGTACATGCTTATTGACTTGACCTTGATTGCTGAGAATAAGAGTTATGAGGAGAACGAGGGATTGGGGGTGGATCAAAATTGGGGATGGGTTGGGCATCAGTGTAGATAAGTGGGTGGAGGTGGAAGGCAGTCAATTGGTCAAGTGGTGGCATTGCACATGAATGGAAAAGATATCAACGACTTCTCCCTAGCTCTACCGCCTAATCGCATTGTACTTAATATACATACATGTGAGACATCCCACCATTCTCATTTCACAAACTTATGCTTCCTACTGGGTCTCCCCTCTTGACCAACACACACTGCCTTAAAACCAACAAGTCCAACAACACCTGGTCCCTGTAGAGGATACCCATCAGACGCTAACTAGCATCTATGTCTCAGAAACAACCCCTTCTTCAAACATGCCTCCATTCCCACCTGCCAAGAGTCCAGTCATGACCGCCGTGAGATTTCTCGACCGCGGCGGGCCTTCCCGACCCCACACGACACATTGAAATATCGGATGAAAGTGAGCGTTGATATCACCGTGCGTTGTTGTTTTTTGGTAGCAGAAGGCGAGTCGCTGGATAAAATCGGAGGCGGATGTGAGTTGTATGGAGCGAGTAGGACAATGGTATGGGTCGCTACTCGTACGCAAGGCCTTTCTTGTGAGGTGGATTGAATGGTTACTTTGGAGGTGGATGTGGGCTGTATAAAGCGAGTATGATAATAGTATAGGTCACTACACGAGGCCTTTCTTGTGAGGGGGATTAAACAGTCACTTTGGAGGTGGATGTGAGTTGTATAGAGCGACTAGGACAATAGTATAGGTCACTGCACGGGGCCTTTCTTGTGAGGGGGATTAAACAGTCACTTTGGAGGTGGATGTGAGTTGTATAAAGCGACTAGGACAATAGGAGGTGTCGCTACTCGTACACAAGGTCTTTCTTGCAAGGTGGATTTAATAGTCACTTTGGAGGTCGCTTAAATGTCAGGTCGGAAGGGACGTTCGGAGCGGATCCCAAAATGTGTTGATCAACATCAATATTGTACATGCAAAACCCATGAACCGAGACCCCGGATTTTCCTTTGCAACAATGTGCATTCCATCCCACGAAACCCAAATCCTATCATTCATATCCGATCCCCGAATAGATAAACCCTCCCATCCCCCGGCGTCCTGACCTCGGTGGCCCTCGCCCCGGGATCAAGATAAACCCTCATCTCCTGGTCCCTCCGATACGGCGCCCTCGCCTTCACCTCCACAGCCCCGTTCCTCGCCATCCTCTCATGGAAAGCCGCAAACGCCTCTTTCTGCCGCCTCTCCCGCTTCGTGACGTACTTGCGGTAGTCGCCCGCGTCAAGCGCGGCAAGCAGGTATCTCGGATGCACACCAATCGCCTGCGCCCCCTTCTGCCCGAAGCCAAAACTCGTCACGCTGAACGCCTTCAAATCCCGCTCCCTTACTTTCATACTGCGATTGGGGAAGAGGATCAGGTCATTGGCCTCGAGTTTCGCGTCGATGTTGTCGGCGGCGTGGTTTCCTGGGATGATGCCCGAGGCGAGGACTTGTAGGGCGCCGTTGAGCATCCAGGCGCCGGCTGCCCCCTTTGGGTGCCCGGTGAGATGTTTTTGGAAGATACCATACACCGGATGGCCTTGCTTGCGTCCGAGATGGGAAAGTTGCTGTTGGATTACCTCGCATTCATTCACCTCATTCATGACGGTTGAGGTGCCGTGGAAGGAGGCGAAGGATATGTCGTCTGTTGTGCAACGTTAGCCTGGGCTGAGTATGATGGGATAGGAGAGGGAGGGGGACATACCGACGGTTAGACCCCAGACGGCGAGAGAGCCGGCAAGAGGGGAGATTTGGGGGTTGTGTTTGAAGAATTCGTTGCCCCAGGTATTTAGAGTTTCGTTGGTTTGCCGGACGGCTTCTTGTTCGATGTATTGTGTTCGATATTTGAACTCCTCCATGACATCCGGGGGGATGTCTGAGCCGAAGACTTCGAGTTCATCTTGAATGATCTGGAGTTCCGTGTCTCGGTATTCTTGAATCTGTCCACGTCGCATGTTCAAGCGCTTCCGTCGATAATCAATGTTGAGTAGTGGCGAGGGGAATCTAGCGGGGATGTTCTGTCTTGCATTCGTCACGACGCCTTGCCCAGGAGCTGGTACAGACCTCCCGATTTTGTCACTTGACGTACTAGCATGAGCAACGATCCCATGAATAGGAAGTCCCATATCAAGTGCGAGACGAGCCGTAGTGAGGACTTGCACACCACTCCCCTGGGATTCCATAAAGCCTGCTCTCGTGGTGGTAGCTGGCCGAGACATATCGTCAGGCGTCCGACCTTTCTTGAACTCTTCTTCTGAGCTGCTCGTGGCTTTCATGTTCGCGAACTCATAGGAGAGGACCTCATTCATATCGTCATGGCCGCCCACTAAGCACATCTTCGCTTTCCCATTGACGATGATGTCAAATCCCGTCTCTAAGGACTCGATAGCTGTTGCACAAGCACCCACAGGCGAACGAATGGGGCCTGATGAGGACAGTAGAAGCATGTTGATCCACGCGGCCGTAGTATTAACGAATGTTTCTTGCAGGCTATCGTTGGCAGCCGGTTTATCGAGGAGGCGCGATTGGAAGATCTTCTTTTGTGCATTTGCACCACCAATGCCAGAGCCTATACAGTTTCCGACTTCTGACACATGGACGTATTTGTACAACTCGTACGGATCTGTCAGTCCAGAGGAGAGAAGAGCTTCAGCAGTGCTGACCAAACTCCAGAGTGTTACTCTGTCCACTTGGTTGATGATATCGTCTGGTATTCCGTAGGTACGAGCGTCCCATCCTGTGGGTATTTGACCAGCAACTGTTCTGTCAAAGCTCAAAGCCTTCGGGATGTATAGAGTGGCGCCCTTTTTCAAGTAGACGGCAAAGCCATCATCGGCCGGAGAAAGATGCACTTTATCGCCATGCTCATGTTTCAGCTGTTCAGCCAACTCCTTCGACACCACGAACGGCGGCATATCCTCACTCAACTGCGTCTCCTGAAGAAACGACTTCTGATTCGGGTCATACCCCTCATCAAGTTCCGGCTCAATAAGTCTGATCCCCGAACTCTCAAGAATCTGTGCCTCGTACTTCATTTTGACCTCCGAGTCGTGCACAGGTTTGAGGGTCTTCATGTCAACCCACCCGTTGTATTGACGTCCTTCGAGTGGTCCGCTATGGTGTTTGATCAGGCCCATAATCCACGCCATCTCAACACAGCCTTCTAGGGAGAAGCGGCCGTGGGCTTCCATTTCCCAGCGTGTACGGGCGTTCCCCCAGGGACCGAGCTCGGAAAAGCCGGTTATGACAACGACTCGTTCAAGATCGACCATGCCCTGAAGTCTTTGGCGTAGTGGTTCGAGCTCTTCGGCGTCTGGGAGTTTGGGGAAGTTGAATTGAATGTTCGCTCGCGGTAGGTGTTTCGTCGAGGATGGCAAGGCCTTTGTGAATTTGTCCTCAAGTTCCTCATCCAATCTAGTATCCGCAGCGATGGCACGTCTTATATCGCTTGTATCCGAGATATCTCGTCGTATCTTATCTAAAGTCCCTCTCAAATCCTTGACAGCATCTAGACCTCCGGTAAGATCAGCGTATATCGGTTGGAGTTCCGTCTGCATAGCCATGGGCCGACTCATGAGAGCTAGAACATAAAACGCCATCTCAGCCTGGGAAAACGTCCTCACGCCCAACTCCTCCATGCCAGCGGCGAGTATATTGTTATCAGCCATCAGACCGGTGCCTCTTGTCCAACCGATCACCGCTCCACAGATAGAGAGATATGCAGCCCAGTTTTCTGAGTGCCATTTGTCGAAGAGTGATTCAAGCCCGAGTTTTGATTCTGCGTACAGACCATCGTTACCGAAGGCGCCGTGATTTGGCGAGAGAGGGAGTATAACTTGCGCTGGATGACTATGCGAGCCTCTGTTCTCCTTTTGTCGCTTTACTGCGCCAAGTAATCGAATAGTATGTGTCAGCATGATTCGATGAGCTAATTCGGATTTTGAATCAATATCATCGGCTTCTCGACCTGCTTCTGATATCGCAGCAAATGGAATGACATAATCAAGATCCCAGCCAAGGCCATTTGAAGGATCGAAAACATAAGACACCAGAGCTTCTAAGTCTTGCTGGCTTCCTTGATTGAAGGGTGCGACCACCACTTCAGAACCTCGAGCACCGTATGTCTGATATAGTCCCTGGTAGTATTTGACAACTTTGGGTGAGTAGCTGCTAGTAGTGACGATAACTTGACAGCTACTCAAAAGCAGACCGATGAGGATCTCAGCACCGATGGAACCCGGACTGGCGCCTGTGAGAAGAACCTTTCGCGATTTGAGGTGTAAGCCATTTTGACGGATGTTGTCAACTTGGCCCAGCAACAGGGTCGTAAGTTTCTGGTCCTGAGTCCAGCCTCCAGACTGGTTCGTTTTGATATGAATCGGGGGAAGCTCTTCTATAGGAGATCTCGGGACTTCGTCGTACTGAACCTTCCCCTCTTCGTCGATGTGCGTCCTTGGGGACATGATGCAGGTTTCCTTGTGAGAAAACTGGGGTTTGTAGCATGGATTCTTCGTCGTCTCGCAAAGCCCCAATACCTGACTTAGCATCTCCCTCGCTTCATCAGAGCGAGGTTCCCAAGCTTGCGCTGGTCTACTCAGCAAGCGCTGTATCACGCCCAACAGCCGAGGGTTCGAGCGATTCGCAATTAGTTGACCCCTCCTCGTCAATTCCCCAGCGCTAATCTGCTTAATGCCATGGAGGACTTCGTGAAATAACTCAAGCGTATCTTGCACCACCCAGTTCCAATGCGAGTCATATCGACGGACTTTAGGTGTCGACCACATTGGCTTCACGCCAGACGCAAAGACCTCGCCTAGTTCTGCCTGGAGCATATCGAGCTGCCCTTGCATGCTACTGATGGTCTTTTGCGCTTCATTTGCTGCCTTCTCAGTCGCGTGCAAATCGACCCCGAGAATCTGCGCGTAAAGCTCGAACTTTTTCCTGATGAGAACCTGTTGTTCACGAGTGGCTTGCTCGAGGGCTTTGTTGTCAACGACTATCGAAACAGCCGTCTCGGCGTTGCCATGGCTTTGCGGCTGCGATAAGTCTAAGCCATTGTCTTTTGCATATTGTTGCACAATACAGTCGAGATGGCTATGAACGTCTCGCATGGAGCCAAGTCGAGATGCAGGTGGCTCGGAGCAAGCTCGCAAAAAGATCGCTTCTTGACGTCCAGACGAGAGGCCCCAGTGATCGTTGAGATAGGATCGGAGAACAGACTGATTACATCCACCCGGCATTTTGAGGGAGAAGAATTTTGACAAGAGTCCCTCCGTCGTCTTCCCCATCTTTCCATTGAAATTGGAGGACGTCTGCATATTTTCAGACAACTCGTCTAGAGGCAACTCTTCAGGTCTATCTGGCGTGGCGCCAAATTCGGCGCAGAGATCCCCGACAAGCTCATTTTCGAGTGTCGATCGCCCTTTGATAGCATTTAGTCAAAGAATTATAAAGTCAGGATTAGGGAGGACAGACCTCCAACAAGCTGCTTAATATTCTGAGTCAGTGGAATGTCCGCGTAAGGCTTTTTGAGTTTCTGAGCTATTACTGTGATCACAATCTCTCTCGCTGAAATTGTGACATCCTCTATCCGCTTTATATTCATTGGCTGGGGCGGTGGTCGAATGACAGTAGCTAGAGGAGGCGAATTTGTCTCATCCTTACTTTGGTTTTCGACTTTGTCAACTCCCTTGCTTCGAGCCGGCTTCTTAGGGACCTCTGGCTCTTGAGCGCCCTCATAGCATATCTCTTTAGCATCTTTTCCGTAGCAGAGCAACTTTCTCTTGGTGTGTAGAGCATTGTCTCTCTCCTGGTACTGTGAGGCTATTGTTTTCTTTGCCATAGAAACCAGGGTATCTGCCGGACCAATCTCGATGATGCGTTCAATTCGCTGTTTGTTGAGTAACACATCTTGAGTCTCGATCCTATTTGGCCGGGCATATTAGCCCATAAAAACTTCCGCTATCATGGTGATATCATTGAAACTCACCACCGTACTGGCCACGCAAATTGATGTCTACCAGCACACGCAATAGTTAGCCTATGGTGTCACTTTGAGTCCATTGATTCCTGTTACTCACGCCAAAAGTTCGGTCAGTAAGAGGTGCGCAAGCTGTTGCTCAATATGAGGATGCATAGCTATTCTTCGAAGAATCAACGGCGATACACAGACGCGCGTTTTCCACGTGGAGGTTGGTTGTGAGTAGTTGGCAGAGCTTGGTCCTTCGTTCCATGGCTCCGGGATAATGCATTTAATGAGGGCCCCGTCACGAATTGTCGATTCGATGGTACAACATACCAGACATCCGAGACTTCCATCCTGTACAGAGTCATTCGGTCCCTCTCGTCCCAAAATACCCATTACAGTAAACTCCGAGGCAATCGAGGGGCACAAAAAACAGGCTCACCTCGAGGCTGGAAACGAGGCTGGCGTCAACATGGATCAGATATTGCAAACCACGGTACCCTTGATAGATCTTCCTCGCATTGCATACGGTGTGCCCGGTAAAGTGAGTGGCTTACCTTGCAGCATCGCGGCTAATGTCGAAGTTTAAAACTTGCAAGTAAGCAAGTGATGATACCTGAGCCGATTCTTCCGCAACGTGGATCGAGTTTGAACAGTCATTTAAAATTTGAACCTTGAATTGCTGATGCAGGTAAGAAACAAATATGGAAACGAAAATTTGGCACATTTGGCTCCCTGACATGGTGTCGCTGTATCATTTTATCGGGCTGAAGCAGCGACCAGATGAGCTGTACAGGTCGAATGACTTTGTGGTACGTGAAGGCGAAAGGAGTAGTCTATAGCGTATTGAAATGTAAACCGATTTATGCGAAGATTATCACGAAAATACGTACTCTGATCTCCGTCATTTCTTCTTTGTGAAAATCTGAAGACCGTTCAATAGGTCTTCGAAACGACAAATTCTGTCCCTCGTTGCTACGAAACAACATAATGGAATTGGTATCCAATATCAGCGGGCGAGTTCTGCTCCCCTTCATCTTCTGCTTGGTCGCTGCTGGACTATCCTACGTGAGTATGCCCCCCCTGATCACATGACACGGTTCCTATTGACTTTTCACCTGTATCATCGCCTTCATCGCTTACCGAGATTCATATAGGTTGTTGGACTTGTTGTCTATCGACTATGGTTCCATCCCTTGTCGAAGTTCCCAGGACCTCTCCTAGCAAAGGTCACTAATCTCTATGGTGGTTATCATGCCTACAAAGGCGACATCCATGTTGACATGTGGAGATGCCACGAGGTATATGGTACGCAATGTGAGCGCTGTTATCTCGCAGAATGCCAACTGATGATCCCGCAGGGGACTACGTCAGATATGCTCCTAATAGGCTGCTAGTAAATACAAACACTGGACTCAAGGGTGGGCCTTCATCCTTTTAGATACCGCTCCCATAACCTGCTAACTGGTCGAAAATGCAGAGATTTATTCCTATAGCAGGAATTATCAAAAGTCAAAGGTGTACAATGCCATGGTACATCGAGCACCAAATACCTTGACATGCATCGACAAGACCAAACATGGGCGGAAGCGGAGAGTCATCTCTCAAGGCTTCTCAGATGCAGCGCTCCGAGGGTTTGAGAATACCCTCTTGACGCACATTCGAAAGATGTGCAATCAGCTCGCGCCAGACGTTTCTCCTGAAGAGCTTGACTCCAAGTCCACTCCATGGTCCGAAGGCCAGAACATGGCAAGATGGTGTAAGCGAACCTTTTCTCCGTTGACGATTGGGCATATGCTGATCTCGGCCCCCTAGCAAATTATCTAACTTTCGACATCATGTCCGACGTGATTTTTGGCGAGTCATATGCGCTACTAGAAAAGCCACAAAACAGGTTCGTGGTCGAGGCCATCGAGACGTCTAATGTACGCACGAGTGTCTTGATCCAGGCCGCTGAAGTTGGAATCCACCGTCTCGATCGATATCTCTTTCCGCAATCCATCATCGCCCGCAACAAATTCATCAAATTTGTCAACGGGCTGCTCAGAGAACGCATGTCCGCCAAACCGATCAAGCGTCAAGATGTGTTCTCCTTCTTGTTGGATGCCAAAGACCCGGAAACACAAGAAGGTCTGGGCATGGCGGAAATTGGAGCCGAGAGCACGACGATGATAGTTGCAGGTTCGGATACGACCTCAACGGCCATCGCATCGACGTTCTTCTACCTTATGCACCACCCCGAATGCTATCACAAAGCCCTGAACGAAGTCCGTTCCGCCTTTGCTTCGCATGAAGATGTGGGTCTCGGGTCAGCGCTTAATTCGTGTATCTATTTACGCGCTTGTATCGACGAAAGCATGAGAATGTCGCCACCAGCAGCAGTTGCCCCATGGCGTGAGATCGTTGGCGCTAAGGTGACGATTGACGGGCAGAGCATTCCTCGGGGCTGTGAAGTAGGCACAGGCATCTACGCCATCCACCACAATGCTGCTTACTATCCCAACCCGTTTGGATACCGTCCTGAACGCTGGTGTGCCGAATCTGCCCCTGGGGTGAAGGCTGACTCTGTTGTACTTGCTCAGAGTGCTTTCAATCCATTCTCCATAGGCCCGCGTGGCTGCGTGGGAAAGGGACTCGCTATGACTGAATTGATGTTGACAATGGCAATGATGCTCTCCCGCTTTGATCTAGAGCTCGTCAAAGGCCCCGAGAGAATGGCGGGGTGTGGAAATGAGAATGAGGAGTTTGGTCGACACCGGGAGAAAGAGTATCAGCTTTTCGATCACATCACTGCCGCGAAGAATGGACCTGTGATCCAGTTCCGGCCGAGAATTTGAAGCGGATGGTGGGTAGCTTAGGATGACTTGCGGAGCCCCTGATATTCACTCGGCTGTAAAAAGAGCAGGAAGGGGATGGGTACGCATAAGTTTGCTAGTCAAGGGTAGGGGGTGACATCTGGTGTTACATACATAAATTAGTCTCGTATCAGAAGGATGAACAGATCAGAAACGAACAAGAAAAGGGTATATGCTAGAGAATAGCCCCGTAAATTCGAATTTCTAGTATTTTATCTACAACCCCTGTTGTACTAGATTTTACTCAGTATAAATTATCTTACATTGACCCTCAGCTTGAGATATCTGCGCCAAGTTGAAGTAGTAGCTTTACTACTAGTTCTCTCCCTTCAACACTAGCGTGGTGAAGCGCAGTTGACCCCTCTAGATCCCGCTGCTCGAGGTCGGCTCCGTTTTCCACGAGAAGCTTCACCATGCCTTGGTGGCCGTCTTTACTCGCAATATGCAAGGGCGTCCACCCACGGTCATCGGCAGCATTTACATTTGCACGTACGCAACCTAAGCCCTGCGAGTGTGGGCACTGACGGCGCAAGACATGGGCTTTGAGGAGAAGCTTGGCCATTGCTTGTTCATCCTTTTGCGTAACCAGATGCAAAGACGTCTGGCCGGTATCAGTGCATGCTTGTGGATTAGCCCCATGCTCGAGCAGAATACGCATCAATCGGTCCTTGCCACTCAAAGCCGCGAGGTGCAGAGCAGTGCGCCCTTGACGATTGCGGGTCTCGGTATTAGCCCCTCCTTCAAGTAGCGTCTCGACGACTCTTTCGTGGCCGCAAAACACAGCACGGTGCAGCGCTGTCCCACCGTGACTACTGGTGGCCCTGGTCTCTCGCCGCCCTGGGTGGCGAGCGTCTGCTGTATCATTCGCATATTCCTAGAACGCGTTAGGAAAGTAAAACGAGGGAATTTAATCTAGGAGACGATTGAGGATGGCAACTTACATGACCACCAGAGACTGCGTTCGAGACCTCGCCTTTCGTCCCCCCGGCGGTGCTCCATTTCTCTTCATTCCCCGCTTGCTGCAACACACTATGTCCGATTCCTTCGAACAGCGAGTCGTCCGGAGGTAGGGAGCCCAGTAGCACCGGGTCCATGTAACTCGCATCGAAGGGAGACGCACTGCCGGAGACAGATGAGTTCATGTACAGTGACGGAGGCGGTTCCAAGCTTTCGGCGTATGGTGATAAAGCACCGTACTCCACCTCACTGGCCGCCTGGCCGTGACGACCGTAGAGTGACATCTGGTCATTCAGATATGGGGAGTCATCGTGACGAGCCGCCGAGCTCGTCTTCTGTCGTTGTGGGACTGGACGGGCGAGATATAATTGCTCATTCTGATACGCATACGATGGATGTGGTGACGGTGCTTGGAGTTTGTATTCTTCGCACCGCTGTTCTTGGAAACTCTGATGGGGCACAGGTCGGTATTGCGGCTCTTGGACTTGAAGCTGCTGGTATCCCCCCGTCTGCAGATCATCGAGGCTCGGATCTATGGCCCCAGGGTCCCAAGAGAGCCGCCCGTCGCTCGTCACAAATCCCTTGGGCAATTGCGGAGGATTCGGAACTGGGGAGAAGCCCTCTCTCTGCAAAGTTGACTTGCTTCTCTTTTTGCCCGCCTTGGTGCCAGCACTGGGAGTGGCACCATCATTGGCGCCCGAGGCTATGTTTGTATTGTAATCGATATGGCCATAGCTGTCGCTAATGTTGGACGCGTTGGAGATATTGTCGTCCGTTTCCTCGGCATGATGTTGCCCTTGGGGTTTCTGGCTCTCTTTGTGTCCTGGGAGCGTTCTTGGTCAGCAGACGATCACCATGAAGAAGGCCCCGGCAAGAAGGAGAGATAGCAACTGGGAATGGGAGCATTTGAACATACGCTGGCGATATCTTCGTTGTGCGATTCGATTTTGCAGTCGCCGTCGTTCGTTGGGATCGACAAAAACGAGCGCATGTTCGGGAAGCTCCCCTGGTGGCGCCATGTGGCCGCAAAATCCTATGGACTGGTTGACACCTGTTGATTCCTGAGGCTCCAAGGCTCGTTCGCGCTAAGACCGTTGCCAAGGCTCTAGCACAACTTTAATGAGGCTTCTTTCTTCGACTTCTTAAGTAAGACGTCTTGGATATCAAGTAGCGATAGACACACTCTCGGGTTCTTTATCAAACACATTGTGATCGGCATACTTGTCGGTCTCATGAGGCAACGATTGACCGCTGGCAAACTCTACGATTCGCTTACTAGATGGCGCTGAGCTTCTCAGGTTACTGCGCGCCGAGCAAGAACCTGGAAGGTAACAACGGCGTGATGGTCAGAGCCACCAGGCACTTACGTCTCCTATAATCCGAACAGGTTTATAAATGATTCGCTCTTTTGATTTGGCGTCTTCAAGTGAGCTGACCCTTTTCACGCAGATGCCAGGGCTTGATTGGCGTGGAATGCTACGAAAAGAGCGTCAGATCCTTCCGGGACCTCGGGTACAGGGTAAGGGGGAAACGAACGACTAACGAGTAAGGGCGATCTAGGCACAGAAGCAAATCCTACGGAAAGACTATGTTTTCACTGCAGAAACATCACTTTACTTGAAAATGTCGTTCGAGGCAAATAAGGTAATTAACGTAAGTATTGTCACCGCCTTCCTCTTTGCTTCCATCGGCCGACGATCATTTTTCTGCCCACACGAGAAAGCTTAAAAGCGTTGACCATACACGACTAGCGCTCGAGTATTCTTCGAATCTGTTACATCCCGTCTCTCATCTATGCCGTCCCGTCTTTCATCTATGGTTATCCCGTCTCTCATCGGTGGCGTCGGAGCATTTAGCAGCCCTCTCGCGGCTGTGGCGCCGGAATTGAATTCCTGTTAAAATTTCGTCCGACTCTCGAGTTCTCTCTGTATTGCAATTTGCCTAGCTCTACCTCTTCACACCTCCCTAGAAAGGCAATTCTCTTACAAATAGAAACGCCCACGTTTGAGTTTTTGATGCATGAGTCTTGCGACATTTAGGCCCGGGGCCCCGCATTCTCGAAGGATTCTTTGGGCCCTCTTTGAGTAGTGGGAAGAAACCTCACCATCTTTCAAGTCATATTCATTTATTGGAGAGCGCTGTGAGCATGTTTCTGCCATCAGCGGCGAGCTACGCCTCAGCTGTACCGTTGCTCCTCTTTCCATCTGTCATGCCCGGTGACTGCTGCCGCGAAAGCTTATGTCGACCTACTGTCAATCGAGGGTGCTGGAACGAAGGGATGGGAAAATAGATTGCTCCGACTCGCACCCGTTAATGATTGTCAGATCCAAGGCGCGGTAGTGCCGTCTGAGCCAACTGCGAGTCCACGGCTTTCAGCCTTGCACTACTGTGAAGGCCTCATGTCCGAATTTGGTGGTAAGACGTCATCCAAGACCCTAGAGGCAGATGCAGCCTAATTGTCCTGTGGACAGAAAGGGTCGGGGGGTTGTTAATCTAAGTGATGTGATAACACGGTAAGAGTTCTCGTAATACTTGGCCTTGAAAATTCCACTCCATTTAGAATCGGCTTACACTTACAAACCGAGGAGGCCACCTCTTTTAATATATTTCTCTTCCCTGATCAACTTTACTGCTCATTAAACCATGTCGTTTCCTCCTCCTGCAGAACAAGATGTCGGTAAGTTCCTCACGTTATCCAAAGCATTGAGACCTCACGAGACGGCATTTTCTAACGTACATTCTCGCAGATTGGTCAAACTTGACCTTGGCCGTTACGGACATAGGTATGTGTGAGAGATCGTAGGCTGGGCATTTTCCAAGACAGTGGAACTACGGGTTGGCTAGGAGCAAAAATATAAAAATCGGAAACCGAGGAGGAAGAATCACTAATACATACTAGTCAATGGCCATGTCGAGTCACGATACAGCGTCCAAAGTGGGGAGTGGAGCAAGCCAACCTTCGTGAAAGACCCGTACCTAAGGGTCCACGGACTTGCACCAGCCTTCAATTATGGTATGTCATGATTCAGGAAGTAGGAGTTGCGTGTAAGATATCGAATATCAGGGGAAAGGCGTGTGTGCCCAATCAATAACCGTACTGATTGATGTGTTGACCACAGGAATGCAAGCGTATGAAGGACTCAAAGGTATGTGAGGTTGCACTTGATTCCTATTTCATGGAATGCAGTTTTCTAAATGTCGAACTGAAGTGGAACCGCAATGAATTTGACGATATTAACAAAATCACAGCATACCGCAGTGCTAAGAATGAAATCCTCCTCTTTCGCCCAGGATTCCATGCCTGCCGTTTATCCCACTCCAGTACAACCGTTTCAATCCCAGCCATTCCCACCCAACACTTCCAAAGCTGTGTCACCTCTGCCGTCGCCAACAACGCATCCTTCGTCCCTCCTCACTCCTCAGGTGGCGCCCTCTATGTGCGACCAGTCGTGTTTGGCAGCTCGGCCAACATCGCCCTCAACGCCCCCTCGGAGTACCTTCTCTGCGTGTACGTACATCCATTTGCAACCTATCACGGTACAGCACCACTTGATGCCCTCATCCTCGAGGAGTATGACCGAGCGGCTCCACGGGGTACGGGCAATGCTAAGGTAGGCGGGAATTATGCGCCGGCGATTCGGTGGACCGACAAAGCGCGTAAGGAAGGGTATCCTGTTACGCTACATCTTGATAGTCAGACGAGGACTGAGGTCGAGGAGTTCTCGACTAGTGGGTTCGTGGGTGTGAAGATCCAGAAAGGGGGTGAGGAGTCAGGAGAAGCGAAGATCACGCTTGTGTTGCCAGATAGCAAAAACATCATCGAGAGTGTGACTTCTGATAGCGTGGTTCAGATTGCACTAGAATTGGGATGGGAAGTGCAAACTCGTGCTGTAAGTCTCTCTACTTCCCGAAACAGTGACAGGAGTACTAAAAACGACACTAGATCAAATATCAAGAACTGCCCGAGTTCGACGAGGTGATAGCTTGCGGGACTGCTGCTGCCCTGGTGCCAATCCGCTCTATTACATGCATGTCAGCTGGCGATAAATTTCTCTACGCTTCCTCGAGTGATGGCAAGGAGGCTGGAGCTGTTTGTAAACAGTTATATGAGCATCTGAATCAGCTACAGCGTGGAGATCGGGAAGATAAGCAGGATTGGTGTCACTCGATTCAGAAGGAGGATCTCTTGGCTGTTGAATAGGGGTTATTAGTTTGGGGATTGAAGACGCAGAATCAACTGGTAGAGAGAACAGTTATTTCACCGAAGTCTGCGATGGGGAAACTCATAGTGATCTGCTACCACGTATGCGATGTAAGTAGGCCTTTAGGATATGGACAATGACCTTTCGGCAATTTTTAAGCTAGAGGACATGCTCGGGGCTATTTTCAATCTATCTCTAGAGGAGGCTTTCTAAAACATGTCCCCTATGGAGACGAAGTCTTTGTTTGCATCCTTCATTCGCGTTCTACAATCCATAGATATCTGATCCTCGCAGGATTTTGTGGAATTCTCTTGGGAGGACGAGTTCCAAGACTGAAAATTTTCATGTCGCTCGTAATTTTATTGTGTTCTTACGGGCCTTGCTTGGTTGGCAAATAGCACGGTTCCAGTACTCAACCGTCGTACCGAAATCCGCAACCCCAGACTTCAACAACGAAAAAAAGGATGGAGTGAAGATCAATAATTGCCGTGATCCACCGGCTTCCATTTTGCAGCCGCTTCGCGAAGGTGTCATACGCATTTTGGATGGAGCCATCGGCGTGGCCGTCTCGATAACCTATTTAAGCCCACGCAAAAGCGAAAACCAAACCAATTTGTACATAAACTTTACAAAACCGGCCTGCTCGTCTTCCAAAAACAGAGCCCAGATGTAACCCTTTTTCGCCTGCTTCGCCTTGGATATTAAAATCGTGCTCATAGGGACCGCTCTCGGAGCCATCACTCTAACCGGCTAATTTACACACCCTTGCACGCCAACACAACGTCTCACAAATCTTCACCAAAGGGCCACTCAAGACACGGCTCGTGTTGGCACTGTATTCGTGAGTCTTTTCGTCGGCGCTTCGTGGTTTTGATGTAAGTACTAGGGGTGTACTTTGAGCCATCCCTAGACATGAGGCAGTTCGTCTTACGTTTCAGCTAGCCTTGAGACTACATTAATGCCCGGTTACTGCAGAATGCAGACAGTACTCTTTCAGAAGCATTTGAGTAGTCGTAAGCATCTGCTGTTGCTGGCAGCTTGCTGAGCCGCAAAAGGTGACAATGTTGTATTATCGGTCCGTAAGGCAGGGCTACCCTCTCGAGTAGGGCATACCCTCTCGAGTACGTCCGTAACCTTACACGCACTCGAGTATGGTGCGATCACCTGAGAGGGGGAGTACCCCGGATTGAATGGAAACCGTGCTGTTGTTGGCGAACCGAACATGTTACGAATGCGAAAGGGGGGGGGATGGGGGGTCAGCCAGCCAACTCTCACTGCGCCGCGTGGGGCCAAGCGTTCTTTTCTCTGCTGCCCTTGCGGGGTACATATATAAAGGCAGGGGAGATCCATAGGGGGATCCTGCGCTGACTGAATGTGGAGCGAGAAAGTGAAGGCTCTAAGAGCTTGAATGATGACTTGCATGTTACCCTTGGAGGCTCGCTTCGGTACGCGACGTGGCAGGGCGCTGGAAGGGGGAAGACAAAGCCCCCCAGCCACTGTTCCATGCATGCCTCACTTCCTACGCGTACGACCGGTAACACACTTACGTTCAAATGTTGGTTTGGTGACGCGTACAGTTTTGTCCATTCGCTTCCTTTGCCTTTTGATCTCGCACCATCCATAGATTTCTTTTAGTCCGATACTGACTGTACTGTTGAGAAGCCATAGGAACATCTTGAAAGCATTTTATTCACTCTTTCTCCAGGCAGGAGCATCCTCTCCATCGCACTTACCAGTCCAAGCATTTGTTTGTTTACTTCCTCGGCTGTTTTTTTTTCGTCCGATTTTCTAGAAGCTGAGGCTGAGATTTGAGCTATCCCCGAACCCAGCATCTCTACTAGCAGGTTACATTGGATACGCCACCCGTTGGAAGCTTCTTCCCAACTACCCTTTTCGAAGATACCTTCCCGACAGCAAGTGTGAAACTGCTGAACCTTTTCGCTTGTCTAATCTGGAGACGTTTGGTCTAGTCCACGATGTTGTGGAAACCAATATGTGGTAAGTTTTCTTGCTCCTAAGCTTTACTTCGACTTTGCCAATAGAGGAATTTCAGTATGAAATTGGGGCTAAGAAACAATTTCAAGACCAGAAGAGCGACAAAGCTCAATTCAACTTCTGTGCAAATCCCGATGCGGCTCTAGCCTTCACGGTGCTATTCGGCCTATCATTCTGCGTCCATGTCCTCCAGTCATTTACCTTTCGTAAGCGGTTCTGCTGGGTGGTATGTATGGCAGCAGCTTGGGAGTTTGTTGGATTCGCAACTCGAGTCTATGCTACCAAGGATCAGCTCAAGGACACCACTGGTTCTGTCGCGAGCATTCTCGTCCTGCTAGCGCCTCTATGGGTGAACGCTTTTGTGTACATGGTGTTTGGCCGTTTGGTCTATTACTTTCTTCCCGACCAGAAGATTGGTGGGATCCGCGCTGTCAACATGGCCAAGTGGTTTGTCTGGCTCGATATCACGTATGTATTCTTCTCTACGCTATCTAGGTTATTGACTTACATGATGCAGCGCCTTTCTCATTCAACTCACAGGAGGTGTCTTAACAACACTGGATGAAGACGTGAAGACGATTAAACTAGGTCTGCGCCTCTATACAATTGGCATCGGAGTTCAGGAGGGGTTTGTTGTACTTTTCTTGGGCCTTGCTATTCGGTTCCATTGGAAGATGGTCAAGGGCCATGGTCGTATAGATCGTGGAAACGGTTGGGCAAAACTGATGTATACTGTCTACGGTACTCTGGCCATGATCACAGTAAGCTCTACCCTTTTGTCGCTCTATCGAGTGCTTTTTTCGTCTTCCTATCCTATTCTAAGAAGCAATCTAGGTCCGCATCATCTTCCGATTGTGTGAATTTGCAGACGGAAACGTCAACAACAAACTCGCCACGACAGAGGTCTATTTCTACGTTTTAGACGCCGTGCCAATGTGGCTCGCGCTTGTTGCCTGGAACATTATCCACCCAGGCTTAGTCCTAGAAGGTCCCGAGTCCGAGTTCCCCAAGAAGCCCTCTCGTAGGGAGAAGAACAAGGTAAAGCGAGCGAACAAGGAGGCAAAGAAGGCAATGAAGCTTGAGGAGCGAGAGAGAAGACATCATCGTAAGCATACACATCGGCGCATTCATAGCGATGCTGATGGAATCTTGTTATCAGATCGAGGGGTCATGGTCTAAACCTGGGCACTATGGTTTCCTTCCGCATTGGTCATGGAGTCGCACGTACGGAATGAGATTGAACTCGGGCACCATTGGGCTGGTGGATATTTGCCAAGGCCACAGCATATATACATTCTGCATTTTTCTTTGTTTTGTCAATCGTTTACGGAAATTTTGTAGAGACCTGCGGGCTCTAGCTTGTCCTAGCATAGTAGTAAGCTGCTGGCTCGGCTGCACTTTTTCGTAGAGCTCTCTGGGGACTGTAGGAGATACGTTGAGCACAGTATATTAGATTGCAGAGAGTTAGAACATGTATATTGATGGCATAGTCTAGGTTTGGGAGGAAAAAGGAGGGCTACCAACACGCAAATTTAATTGAAAATCAGGGAGTGATTTTTTCGCTTGCTTGCTCTATTCTCTCTCTCATTGGTACCACTCAAATCACTTGTCAATAACATTGCTTTGAAATTCCATGCTCAAATGCCACTTTACATACATGCTCAAAATCCGTGTGATGGTGGTCAAATGAGAAGCAAATCTTGAAGTCCTGTGTATTTTTAAGCGTGAATCACATCCATAAGTTCTGTAAGCCGAGGATTATGAAAAAAAAACTTTTTATTTTCAATTAAATTTCAACTGAGAATGCTTCTGCTTAATTTTAGTAATCCTCCCGTTTCTAATCTGGGCAATAGCCTGGCCCAAGAAACATGTGTGTCAGCATGGCTATAAGATTATTTTAGCTCAATGTATATGTAGTAATATTGAGCATGTCCTAGCTCCACATTGTAAGGCTGTGGTGTTTAGCAAAAACCAACCCCTGAAGTACTGTTGGGGGAAGCATTCGCTTAAGCATGGTGAGCATGAATTTGTTTTACACAGGCACCAGCGTCTATCATCTATTTAACTTATCTTACATTATCCCCTAGTTCCTGTATTGTCAGAATGTACGCCCTAGGAACAAGAGTTTGAGATCACCATGGACCCGTCTGGCTTAAATTACTGTGGGAGAGAGAGTTACAAGGAAATGAGATGGATGTTCGTGACTATTTCCAGCTACAGAACCATGTTGATGGCTCCGGCGACTCCGATGAAAAGTAGGAACAGGCTAGGCTTTCTTTTCGCATGTTCAAAGGCCACATGGCATGGTCTAGGCAAGGTAAATTCTGTCTCGAAATACTGGGCATTCCCGCCAGTTTTCCATCTTCGTGTCTAATAAAGCCCGGAGCCACTCCATTAAGTCGCAATGGCTGCATGACATCCGAACTCCTGATTGGATCCCGAAATGATAATCTTTATCACCCTATCTATTGCCTCATTGACGTCATTCATCATTCCCCAATTCGAGAAGAGAGAATACACGACTGAGTGATAGAAAAGACAGTCTATTCTAGAGTCTTATACTTAGCTCATAGTGGCTTCTAGCGTGAATTTCACGTCAAGATTTGCTCATGAATCATGTTCTCCTTATCTCAACACACGAGCCTTCCATCCAGGGCATCACCTCCTACTCGTGCAAGCAATGGCGCAGATACTGTCAGTGGATATTCTCATATCGATATCTCTAGCAGCGATGCTTATCTGGGAGAAACTGTCTCAGGGGTGTGCACGCCTAATTCTGCGTCAACCCCTTCTCAGAAGCTCGACATATCGCATCAAGAATTCACATTTTTCGTCTCAATTGCGAATCCTCTCTATAGGAAAGCAGTCTGCTTGCGAGATGAGTTCTTGTCCAAGCTTACTCAGACGCCTCCGTCGGCCGTCTCTTTGGCCTCTAGATTCATGGAGTTTCTGCTGGAGAAGATCAGGAGTCCATACAATGCTCCGAGAGATACAGGAAACTCTAGTACTATGTTAGGGCAGGCTTTCGAGGCGTTTGAACATGATTTTCTCCAAGGAAATGAGGTGCATGCCGCGGTTGCGGGACTTGGACTCGGGTCTGAGGAGGGCAATGCCATCCTCAGAATCTACTTCCAGGCTCAGAATGTGCTCGGCCGATCGAATGGACGGGTACCATCTTCACTATGCCGCGCGGCGAATGTTGGAAAAGCGGTGATATACGCTATCTTCGGTGGCCAGGGCAGCGACAGACAGTACTTTGACGATATCAGAAACGTCTATACCACCTACCGGCCCATCCTTGGCGACTTTGTTGGACAAGTATCTAGGCATTTGGATGGCTTAGCAAAGGATGAAAGATTTCGTGCCCAATACTGCCAGGGATTGGAAGTCCAGAAATGGCTCGAGCACGACGAGTCGCAGCCGGAACATGAATATCTTATCATGGCACCTGTGAGCTTCCCGTTGATCGGATTGCTGCAGCTCATGCATTACAGGGTGGCTTGCCACGCCTTGGGATACACGCCGAGACAAATGCAAGAGACTCTTACCGGCGTAACTGGTCACTCCCAGGGAATTGTTATTGCAGCACTTGTTGCAGCTGCAACGTCATGGAAGTCATTTGACAAGCTCTCGCTAGACGCGCTTAGCATTCTACAGTCGATTGGTGCGCGGAGCCAGGAGAAGTTTGCAGTCTCATCGCTAGACCCTCGGTTAGTCAGTGATTCGGTAAATCATGAAGAGGGCGCTCTATCACCGATGCTCAGCATTCAGAACTTGCCAGTAGATGAGGTGTATCGGTTCGTCGCCAAAGCCAACAAGCATCTTCCGAGTGGGGAGCAGGTAGAAGTGGCACTCATTAATAGCCCAACACTCACTGTCGTTTCTGGACCACCCCTTTCGCTATATGGACTGAACCTACTGTTAAGAGAGGCGAAGCCTGAAGGTGGAAGCCAGAGCAAGATTCCCTTTGGCCAAAGAAAACAGAATTTATCGACTCGCTTCCTCCCCATCACGGCTCCCTTCCACAGCTCGTATCTTTCTGAAGTCGAGGTCTTGGTTGTGGAGGATGTCAAAACAGTTATCTTGCAAGGAAATGATTTACGGCTTTCCGTCTTCAGCACAATCGATGGAAACGATCTCCGAGGTCGAGGCGTGTGCAACATTGTTGCGGAATTGGTGCACATGATAACGGCAGCAACACTTCATTGGGAGGCCGCTACCAATTGGCATGATGCTACACATATCATTGATTTTGGCCCCGGAGGTGTCTCTGGTATAAAGCCTCCAGTCAACAAAAACAAAGATTGCTCGAGGGCTAGAATCATTCTTGCTACACGTCAGGATGGTAACGACAGAGATGTCGGCTACAAACCCGAGCTCTTCAATAGCGAACTTCCACCACGTCTATATATTGAGAGCTGGCGTCAAAAATACCAACCACGACTGAGGCATAATTCGAGCGGACAAGCTCTTCTCGATACCAAATTCAGCCGTCTTTTAGGATTGCCTCCTGTCATGGTTGCTGGGATGACTCCTACCACTGTTTCATGGGAATTTGTTGCTGCTACAATGAATGCTGGCTATCACATTGAGCTTGCCTTAGGCGGCTATCAGAATGCAACTACTTTGACGTCCGTTATCGACAACATTGTCAAGAGTGTCCCCTCTGGGAGAGGTATTACTTGCAACATCATTTATGCAGCTCCTCGAGCAGTTGGATGGCAAATTCCTCTCCTTACCGAACTTCGAGCCAAAGGCGTGCCGATTCATGGACTTACTATTGGAGCTGGTGTTCCTTCGGCCGATGTTATTACCGGTTATATCAAGAGCATGAAGTTAAAACACATTAGTCTGAAACCTGGTTCCATTGAGGCTATTCATCAGGTGATTAGGATTGCTCGGGAGCATCCTAGTTTCCCAATCATACTTCAATGGACTGGGGGTCGTGGCGGTGGCCACCATTCTTACGAAGACTTTCATCAGCCCATACTACAGACATACAACCAGTTACGGAGCTGTAGAAATATTATTCTTGTTGCAGGCAGTGGATTTGGAGGATGGCAAGACTCCCTTCCCTACATGAGTGGCACTTGGAGTGAGAAATATGGCCAGAAGTCTATGCCTTTTGATGGCATTCTCCTCGGAAGTCGAGTTATGGTTGCCAAGGAAGCTCGAACTAGCCTCGGTGCTAAGCGAGCTATCGTTGATGCCCCTGGTGTCGACGACTCTCGCTGGGAAGAGACCTACAAAGGCGAAGCCGGTGGAGTCATGACAGTCATCTCCGAGATGGGAGAACCAATTCACAAGCTAGCTACAAGAGGAGTGAAGCTTTGGGCCGAGCTCGACAAAACGGTATTCAAGCTTGAGCGATCAAAAAGAGTGGCTTGGCTGAGGCACAAGAAGTCTTATCTTATTCCACGTCTAAATTCTGATTTTGCTAAGCCTTGGTTTGGGAAAAACTCAGATGGTGACGCCGTCGAACTTGGGGAGATGACTTATTCTGATGTGGCTTTTCGCCTAATTAGTCTTATGTACGTTTCCAAAGAGAGCAGATGGGTGGACACCACATGGCAAACATTTCTATACGATTTTATGCTTCTTGTCCAGTCGAGAACGCAGTCCTCCTCCGAAAAATCTGCGCCGTTCTTTACAAAGGTCGACGACCTGAGTGATCCCGAGGCGGCGGTGACAAAATTCTTCAACATGAATTTTCGGATAGCAGAACAGCTACTTTTGTATCAGGACTCGCAGGAATTTGTGATGATGTGCAAGCGAGCAGGGCAAAAGCCAGTTCCGTTCATACCCGTTTTGGACGAGGACTTCGAGACACTATTCAAAAAAGATTCATTATGGCAGTCAGAGGACCTTGAAGCGGTCATAGATCAGGATGTGGGTCGTGTCTGTGTTTTGCAAGGCCCCGTTGCAGTCCAATGGTCTAAGGTTGTCGACGAACCGATAGGAGAAATTCTGACAAACATACACAATGCGTATATCGAAAAACTTCCAACAGACGTATTTACCGACACTGAGAGAAGTAACGCCTTAGACATTGACTACTTTGGAAATCTGTACGACAATTCGATTGGAGCTTCTCTTCCGGATGGCATCACTGCGTCTGAGCGAGAAAATGGAACACTGTATCAGGTTGAAAAAGGAAAATCCATTGATGCATATCAATGGCTCAGCTTACTGGGCGGTGAACACAATAATTGGAGACAATCGTTTTTCAGAACTTCCACTGTCTTACAGGATAAAACGATTGATGAAAACCCTGTGAGGAGGCTCTTCAAACCTTCCCCTCAGACTTCCGTACTTGTTACAGACGCTGAAAATTCTCGGAACACGACTGTATCTCTGTTGGGTGGTAGTAGCAAGGACAAGAGCGAGCAGCTGAAATTGATAGAGGTCAGACTAGAGCAAGAAAATGTAGTTGTCATGGAGATATTCGAACATCGCAATGCCCTAGGAAACCCCACTGGTCTTGTTCTTCGCTTCAAGTACGATACAGAGTCGGTCTATGCTCCCATTCACGAGATCATGCACGATCGAGATTACCGAATTAAAGAGTTCTACCACCGAGTTTGGTTTGCAGAAGAGCTTCCACGGATTGCGGCATCAGTAAACGACCAGTTTGATGGTGGTACTTTTACTGCTGATGGCGATAGCATAGCCAAGTTTACGCGCTGTGTTGGCAATCAGCACGATGACTTCAGCACACGTCTGGGGAAAAAGCTCTCCGCCCCCCTCGACTTCGCCATTGTGGTAGCATGGAAAGCTCTAATGCGTCCATTGTTTGCGGGAGGTATCCGGGGTGATCTGCTGAAGCTAGTGCATCTTTCCAATGAGTTCCGGATGGTGCCTGGAGCGACAGTCATCCAAGAGGGTGATCAGCTTCAATCGAAGTCTCATATCACATCAATTATCAACGAAATCGGAGGGAAGAAAGTAGAAGTTCAAGCACAAATCTTCCGGGATGACAACACAATTATTGAGATCACTAGTCGATTTCTCTACCGAGGAGTCTTTGATGATTTTGAGAACACTTTCTCTCGTATAAAGGAACATGAAGTAGAAGTCTGCCTGCAAACGCCAAGAGAAGTGGCTATCTTGAAGTCTAAGAGCTGGTTTCATCTTCACGATTCGACGTTCAATTTGCTTGGCCAAAAGCTGGTTTTCAAGCTTGATTTTAGCTATGCGTATGAGGGCACGGCTACCTTTAGTTCAGTCAAGGCTACAGGATGCATGGTATTGAAAACTCCCACCAAAGATTCCGTTCCGATAGCTTCGATCGAATATGAGACTATCAGTTCCAGGGGCAATCCTGTTATGGAATTTCTCGGCCGCTATGGGGTATCACTGGAGCCACGCCGGATGTTTAAAATTCCCGTTCCGGCGGAGACCGACATGAGCTCTATTAAAATGCCTATTTTCAACGATGGATATGGAATTCAATCTGGAGATTTCAACCCAATTCATGTCTCACAAACCTTTTCCACATTTGCCAAGCTACCTGGCACAATTACACATGGCATGTACACCAGCGCACGTGCAAGGGGTATTGCAGAGCAAGATGCTTGTGCCTCTCGCACTAAGAACTTCAGGTCATGGAAGTGTTCATTTACATCCATGGTTCTCCCCGGGGATAATATTCAAGTGGGAATCTCTCATATTGGAATGGTCGGCGGAAGAAAGATTATGAAAGTCGAGGCTATCAATACGAATACACAGGCGGTGGTCTTGAATGGCGAAGCTGAGATTGAACCAGAGGATACCGCTTACTTCTTTACTGGTCAAGGTAGCCAACAAAAGGGGATGGGAATGGATCTCTATGCCAGTAGCGCAGCTGCTCGTCGTGTTTGGGACTACGCAGACAAGCACTACAACGAGAACTACGGTACGTTACAATCGCTCTCAAAGAGAATAGGAATCCTACTAATTAACTTGTAGGCTTCAAGATTACCGACATCGTTAAGAATGACCCCAAGGAGATGACCGTATTTTTTGGTGGTCCATCTGGGAGGCACATTCGAAAAGTTTACATGTCAATGAAATATGAACATGTTGGTGCCGATGGTATTGCCCGGCTAGAGTCTATCTTCAAAGACATCGATGAGGAGACAGAGTCTCACACTTATAGGTCTGCAACAGGCTTGCTTTCCTCCACCGAGTTCACTCAACCTGCATTGGCGCTTATGGAAATGGCGACCTTCTTTGACTTGCAGGAACGAGGCTTAATATTGGAGAATAGCCCATATGCTGGACATTCTCTAGGCGAGTATTCTGGACTATGTGCCGTGGCAAATATAATGTCAATTGAGAGCCTCACATCAGTCGTCTTCTACCGGGGACTGACAATGCAAGTTGCCGTTGAGCGAGATGAACTGGGTCGCTCTAATTTCGGGATGTGCGCCGTGGACCCAAGTCGTCTCACTAAGGGTAAGCGAAAAGTCCCATTTCGTGTTCTAATAATGAATTCTAATATTTCTGTAGGATTTGATGAGGCTTCTTTGAAGCTCGTGGTTCAGAGAATTAGCTTGGAGGCGGGGTGGTTACTCGAGATTGTGAACTACAACATTGCGAACCTGCAATATGTCTGTGCAGGCGAGGTACGTGCCTTATTTCAAACCCAATTGGTGCTCAAGTATCACAGTCTATTTGACTGAAAAAAACTACTGGGCTAACGGTTCAAATCTCTAGCTACGAGGCCTTGAATGTCTCAGCAACGTCTTAAACGTTATCAAAGACCGGAACATCGTTGTGGATCCCAACGGCAAAAGCGAGCTTCAACTCGGAGCCATTACTGATCAAGAAATCTTGAAAATTTCTGGACGCTCAACTCCTATCAAAGCTCTCACACGTGGGAGAGCTACAATCCCACTAAAAGGAATCGACGTTCCTTTCCACTCATCTTTTCTCAAACCAGGAATCGGCAGTTTTAGGAATGTACTCCACCGACACATTCATGCGGACACCTTGGATGTAACGAAATTGAGTGGTCGATACATCCCAAACCTGACGGCCAAGCCATTTGAGGTGAACGAGGAGACTTTTACTGAGGTTGCAAGATTAACTGGGAGCCAGCGGCTGAAAACCGTTGCGGATAATGTAAGCTCGTCCTTCTCTTCTGCAAATTTTCTTGCGAGTGATGAAAGCATCTTCCTAACATCAATGCAACAGTGGCGAGCATTTGCACAAGGAGAGAAGTCTTTCACTGAGGTTTCATGATTAAACGGGTCTGTACAAAAGTTTAAGTTAGACTGTTGGAGTTGAGGTTTATTAAGTCGAGGGAAGACACATAATTCAAAATTCTAAGATCCATCATCGATCCAAGGCACAATTACGAAAGATGTGTCCCAAACTATAAAATATTTCTTATTGAAAATTCCTGCCAGAAACCGTTTTAAGAGTCGAATGTCAGCTTGAAATCATCGACTTGTGAGAACTTCGTTTTTCACGTTCAGTTGCCAAGGTTCGAATAAGCTCGTACCCCTTAAAGCTTGAAGGAGCTAACCGAGATAACCCCCCTCTTCAATAACTCCCAAGACCCAGGGCATTTGAGACCCTACAGTATCGTTCACTGGAAACTCCGAAATATGATGGATATCGCCAACCCCAAAATCCCTAAACTCTACGCATTAGCCGCATCTCCCAGGGTGAAACGCTGGATGATGCAAGGTGAGCGTGCATGATGTGCAGCAGGGTTCTGCATGCTGTACTGTAATACCCGACCGCTTGCGGGCCAGAGAGCCTGCATTATATGCAAGCTCATCGTGCATATATATCCCTACCTGCAGAGACTTCCTTGTGCCTGCTGAAGGTTTTTACTCCACTAAGATGTGATCCAGCCCTAGAACTACAGCACGTCACCCTGGCAATATCTTCCCGATTTAGAACTGAATGTTGTATCAATGTGTCATAATATGCACAATTTTCGAGGGCACACTTTAGACGACCATGGCGGCAGAACGGCTAAAATGCCTTGCGGCACGGCACAATATACGTAGGAACAATGTGGTAGGCAGACGGACCAACTCATGAGTTGATCGACGTCTAGCTTTCCACGTTGTTTTCATGCCCGATTGTGCTATGCGTAGCATAACATTCTGTGGGGAAGACCGTCGTACCTGCATCTCTCGTGTCTGTTAAAAAAACTAGGAGAGGTGTGTTGCAGGTACGAGAACTCAAGGCTGGATGCCTTGTGGGTTACAGGGATTGTTATGAGAGGAATTGCCACGCAGAAGAGGTGGATAGATCAATTCCTAAGAGTGACGTCAGCGGCGAAGAAGGGGGTGTATAGCAGGTGACTCTGACAAAGAAATCGATTGATTTTAGGGTTGCTATGAGAAGTGATAGATCTGCTGAACGTCACGTTTCGTGGAAAAGAGACGCCGAGGACCCGAGAAATATATAGTTTTCAAGGCAAAGGTGAAGCGAGGGACGCCTGCTTCGGTGGGATAGCAACTTTCTGTAGTACTTGTGAAGTTATGCGTACTCTCATACCATTGTCACACATTGGATATTATAGAAACACAACGAGGTAACTTGTTATTTATTTGAGGAAGCACGGTATCCTCGTGCACATGTAATCTGAATGCATTGTGCTGGTGGTGCACATCAGTCTAATTTACTAAATATCAAGAGAATTATAAGGAGTATTCATTACACTAAATATCATTTTTGCTCCCAAAATGCTCTGCTAACAGTAACTGTCGATTTGAGTTTCAGGGTAGTTGCAACAAGTCGATGGCGCTCGGCGATCGTTTGACTCCCTTCGCCAATCCACTTCTTTCCACAACCTCGTGTTCGGAAGTCTCTATTTCTAACCCATACTCATCCCTCTCTACAGGATTGCTACCTGCCACTTTATCCATGACCTGTAAATCACTCTTCTTATAACCTTGACTTGCTCCCATTGGATCAAAATTTCCACTCTGCTCTTCTGTATAGTGACTTGTCCCTTGAGTCTCAAATCGAGGGCCCCCTTTCTCCCTAGTCTTGCCTATCTCCACGACTTCACTAGATTTCTCCTTTCTACCAGCGTCGACATTATCTACTGCATCGAGCCGCTCAACACACTCCGGGGGGACGCTTATGCCGGTGCCAATTGTATTTGCAGGCTCTCCCCGATTTTCGCCGCCTCGACTGTCTGTCACACCCATTGCATTGGGAGAGGCAATTGCCTTCTTAGCGCCTTTACTCCCCGATTCTTTTCCCGGCCCGGGAGAAGAAGACCTTTCATATCCTGGATTCAGATCCAAGTAAAGATCGCGAAAGGCGGTACCATGAGTTGCAAGAAGCTCCCGTGGTTTACCCCTCTCCTTAATCTCGCCTTTGTCCATACAGATTACTTGATCAAAGTCAAGGATGCTATCAAGACGATGTGCGATGGAGATGACTGTGTGGTTGGCGAACTCGGTTTGTATCAATGAGTGCACGACAGCGTCCGTCTGCGAATCGACGCTATATGACATATTAAATCATGGAAATGCGAGATATATATGAATAAATGTACATACCTGCTGGTAGCCTCATCAAGAACAAGAATATTGCCTTTCCGGAGCATTGCACTGGCAATACAGAGAAGCTGTTTCTGGCCGTGGGAGAAGAAGTCTTGTGTGACTCGTGCGGAAAGACCCCCAGATTCGCATACAGTGTCCCAGAGATGGACCTTTTTCAAGGCTACCTCGATGGCGTTATCTGAAATACTTTCAGATGGGTCTACATTGAGTCGAACAGACCCATCGAAGAGGTATGGCTCTTGTGGAACAACAATTAGCCTAGATCGGATTATTTGTCGTGGGAGTGTAGCTAGGTCGATTCCGTCAACATAAATGGACCCAGTATCAAGATCAAGGATACGGAAAAGTGTCGAGACGAGAGACGACTTGCCACTGAAGGTGACTTTATTAGCACGTTTCTAACGTAGAAGAATAGTGAAGCCTACCTTCCCGTCCTTCCGCAAATCCCCACTTTGTGTCCTCCTGGAATAGAGAGACAAACATTCTTTAGCACTGGATCTGCGTCCGCCCTATGCATATTTAGTAGAGATCTTCAAGAAAAGAGAAAGATGGCTGAATTGTTAACATACTTATACGAGGCGAATACTTCCTTGAATTCAATGCCGCCCTTATCTGGCCAGTTGTCTGGGGGGTTGCCAGACTCACCGGGTAGATTCTCGGAAGGTGTCTTCGTAAATGTCCGAATCCTAGAAACAGCTCCAATGGATGTTTCCAAAACTGTCCAATGGGTAATTAAAGCTTGGAGATTTTCACTGAAAGTGACAATATTGACAAGAGCAACACCAATGAAGCCAGCACTGATTTGGCCTCGTGTGGCCACTGCAACACCCACAAGCAAAACTGCGAGCCCGGCAACAGAAAGTCCCACTACCAGTTCAAGCCAGCGTTGGATACAAAAGAGCAGGTAGAATGGCCTCTGAGAGTCGTTAAGATGCTTGGCATTGCGAATAGAATATTCTTCAATCCATCCGTAGCTTCGAATTGTCACCAATCCCGATAGAGACTCCAAAAAGTGAGAGAACAACGGTGCCTTAGATTCAATATCTAGGAATCGGAGTTGTCGTGATGTCCGTAGATAGAATCTCTGAATGAGATAGAACACTCCGATCGCTAATGGAACTGTGGCGGCAATGTATTTCGTCGTGGCCGAAATCACTATCAGTTGCGCAAGACAAGTAATAAAGGCTATATTGAATCAGCTGTATGCAGGAATATCTGGAGTCAAGCGGAATGTTACATAGGACACTATTAAGCATAGCGATAGGCAACTCCATGTCGATGAGTTGAAGGTCTTGGCTGAACCTATTTAATTTGTGTTAGTAAGATTTGTGGTCAGTAGTGGGCGTAATGTACCTGTTAACTGTAGTGCCTACGTCCGTGGTGGAGAAGAAGGACATCGGGGCGCTATCGATGATATTAGTCATGCTAATTACCAGGGGAGATATCGTACTTTAGTACTGTCTGAAGGAGTTCCTCATGAAACTTTCTAGCGGCTTCAGCTACTAAGTTCTTCATGAGATGCCTGCAACGGTTAGCTAGGGACCGAGCAACGGTGAGAAGTGGTGGAAGATAGGCAAACAAGAAGTCAATGGCGCAAGGTGGAAGACAGACAGAATAAGAATAGTAGAAAGCTTACCAACACGCGGCGACTAGAGATATGACTGCAATTACAGCTAGTGCTGCATAAATTCCGAGCCAATATTCCAGTCTATCGTTAGGATGCGACTCGTTGAATTCGGCCCATTTCTCAACCCAAATGGCTATGAGAATGTCAGTCTTTGTAATTGAAAGGGAATATTGGTGACTGACGCTGATATGTGAGGCAAAACACGTAGCAACATAGTGCTGCAACAAACCCAATGGACTTTTTTATGCCTAGGACCCTAGCATAATAGTAATAGATTGTTGAATCTCCTGTACGCCTATCACCTTCTTGCTGAAGAGTTTCATGGGGAGAATTAGCGAGTGGCAATGCTGGCTGAGCAGCCTCATGTTTCTTCGCTGTCTCAAACCCATCTAGACATTGTATCTCAAGCCCCTGAACATATCCTGCGCTGGAATTCAGTTCAGTCAGGCTGCCCTGCTGTACCAGCTTTCCGTCCTCTCCTAAAACGATGATGTGATCGGCGTATGGGAGCCGATGAACTGTACAATTAGATCAAGAAACACTATTTAGTAGGAGAGAGCTCACTGTTGTTTGTTGTTAGAATCACAGTGGCGCCACTGGCACGCCAGATCCCTTCACTACCAAGCAAAGAATTGAAGACGTGATCCTCAGTGGTCGGATCTAAACCACTTAGGACGTCATCCAGGATTACCGTAGGTATATTGGAGTACACTGCTCGTGCGAGAGCCTATAGAGCTGATAAGTAATTGCCCACAAAGTTGAAGTACTTCTCAATTCACGTGGGCATACCAGTCTTTGTTTCTGGCCTCCACTAAGTACCGCCCCCTTGCTTCCTACCATCGTTTGATCCCCGCGAGGAAAAAGATGGATATCATGATCAAGAGCACAGGCGCGCAGAACGGTATTGTACCATTGGAGATCGAACTGGGATTCTCCTAATATATTATTCTGCACGGTGTCGTTTTTTAGCCAAGAGGTTTGACTGCAATAAGCAATGACAGACGAATCGACATTCAAGTAGCCATCGACTAGAGGAGTTTCCCCTAAAAGGGTATTTATGAGTGTCGATTTTCCGCATCCAACAGGCCCCACAATCATTGTCAAACTCGATGCTCGAATCTGAAATGTGAGGTCGCTGACTATAGGTGTTTTCTCCTTGGACCACCAGGAACTCGTCTCTCGGCTATCAAAGAGAAGCGATTGATTGCTACGGCGCTTTTCAGACAATCTTGTTGACAGTTTCTCAGATGCTTCGCTAACACCACCTGGAAGTGTTTCACCACTGATGGATCCGGTATGCGACCTTCCATCTTTCCTGGGTTCCTCGAGAAGAAATTTGTTAATTCGCTCTATAGATCCAATGGCCGTTGCCAGGCCAGTCACAGACTGAACAAGTAGCGTGATTGGGATAGCTAAATTATTGAAGAGAACTAGAGAGGTAAACGCTTTTGTGGTAGTTAGAGTTTCTGTTCCGTTTCTTCTCGCCAGGAGGGTATAGATGGCAAAGCAGATAACTGGGGAGATCGCTAGGTTGCTAAAAGCTGAATAGCTGTCAGCATACCATACTGAAAAGCTCAAAACGGTTTTGCCTCACCAATTGCTACCATGACTATCAACAAAACTCGAAACTTCTGCGACCTTGTTATTTCACCATCTCTGTGCCCCCGAAGAATTGTCAGTAATTTGTTCGTCAAACCAGTCATTTTGACCCCCTTCATAGCTCCCAGCATCTGGGCGGTAGCATCGACCCGGGATTGAATTGCCTCAAGCCACATAGCCTGTCTCGCGCCGGCTAAGGATGAAACTGCGACAGCTCCAACTATGCATACTACAACAACAATCAGATCGCAGCGCTATTTGATGGGTCGTAGACACTTACGGATGGCAACGGCAAGAGGTGCCATACTTGCTACACCAACCTCCCTCCATAATAGGTAGAGAGCAAGAGGAATCTGTAAAGATGCGGCCCACGAATCGTGAAGAAATCGAAGGCCCGTTGAAATCCTCTCGATGTCTGCGCTCATCAATGTAATGGGTGCGCTTTCCTCGATGGCGGTGGACTCCATGACCATGGTTTTCGAGTATATAATATCTACAAGACCTCCTCTCAACATCGAGATAACTCGAAAAACTTTATGCTGCGCCATCGCAGTCGAGATCTGTTCAAACTTAGCACAACCTTCCGATGTCACTGAAATGGAGATTAGGACTGACCGCTAATCCACTATACACCAAAGCGAATGCCCCAATTAAACCATATCCTGAAGTCTTGGGACTACTTTCATTCGATATGAAAAGGGTGAATCTGCCCACAAGATAGGGCTGAGCAAAGAAGAAGCCGATTTGCGCAATACGGGGGAAAATTCCTCTTAAAATTGGCCATTTATAGTATTTAATCGAGGCAATTAATAGAGCATGCTTTGTTCGTTTTTTTGAAGCTTTTCCCTGGAGTTAGTTTTTGTAGTTTATATACATGGAGGGGACTGAGTCATACCTTTCTCCCATTCAATATACAACCCACTCTTCCCCGACGGGGTTGTTAGGAATTCATTGTCCAGAGTCATCAAGTCATCCATGGATATCAATACACTGTACCCTCGCTTGAGAAGTGGGTTTAACCACCAAAACATACATTGGGCAATGATACCGCTAACACTTTCTGATGACAAGCCCTTGTAGACGGGCATCAACAAACGCCGTTTTCCAAGCGCCTCCAGAACAAAGAGTAATATCCTGATCCCAAGTGCTATAGAGAAAACCACGGCAACTGCTGTATTGTCTACAATGTTCCATAGTGTTCTTGTACGAGCGATGTCAAACAAAGTCGAAAACAACAAGTAAACAGTCAAGATGGATGAGGGGCGAACCGAGCGCTTATGTTCTAGGTGTGACAGTGGAACTGACAGTAAGGACACTGCACATGTTAAAGCTGCTGTGGGTAAAGTAATTCGCGTCTTTGGCGTCGATGGTTTTGCCCAGAAGCCTAGGAGGAGGATTTGCAACACGGTAAGCGCTGCAAAACCGAGCTATACTCTCGCAGATCAGCAGGGTCCATTCGCTCTAGATACTGTGACTTTGGTGGGAATTGAACTGACAATTTTTGCATGGTGATGTAGGCCGCTATTGACCTTGACAGAAGCCCTCAAAAGATGTACTATTCGCGGGATCATACCCAGCAGCAGCAATCCGGTTAAGGGAACCGTGAGAATGCTTTCTTCGAAGAGAAGAGTAAAATCGAAATTGTCGCCGCAGCCTTGCACCTGTGGGCCGAACACATCCTCGACTTCAATCAAGCAGCCACCAGAACGACGGACAATGGCTGCCATGACACCCTTCATTTGATCTTGGTCCCGAAGACGGTCTCAATGTCGCCAGGCAAGCCAGGGGAAAAGGTAAATAATGAGCTTCCAAGAAGAAGACGGCGTCGACTTGTTGCAAGATCTCGAGCTAAGAGCACCAACATAGCAAGAAGAAAAAAACTATAGAGAGCAAGGCTGATAGAATGGGCTCGAGGCTGGATGTTCACCGCGCGGCTGACTTCGTCATTTGCAGAGGTCTTGGATGGCTCGTAGTTGATGACTTGTAGAATGTATGATGAATGTGTACCCAATGAAAGCACGCAAAGTATGGAAAAGGTTTCTCACCTGCTGCAGGAGCTGACTGCTTTGCCTGTCTACAGCCAACGAACGGTGCCAAGATCACTTGCTAGGATTTGTACAGCCGTTACGAAGTAGATGCATTCTTAATGGCAAGGTGCGGCTGTATCAAAACGATGTGGCAGTAACAAGAGAGATTAAGGTTGCTGCCTGGACGATGGTCTTGTGGCCTCAGGCCGAAGCAACCAAAATACGACGTCTCTCGCTTCCGTCAACATCATGTTAACGCCTTTTCCTGCCCGAACCTCCTTTCACAAAGGGAGCTTATTCCCCCGACATGGATATCAAACATTTCTTACATTTTCTACATTTCCTTGCAATGTCATCACCGATATTGCGCCATGTCAGATCGACACTAGGGCTGAGAGGCAACCTTTTCTCAGCATCAGCAGTGAGATAGATCCTTTAGGTTGTATACGGCTGCAGGATGATGTAGTAAGCAGGTAAAGGCATGGAACATTAGAATCTTCGGCGCCTCCTTTTTACCGGAGCTTATCCTGCATGATATATGCATCGCCATGCAGCCAGAGGGTGGCCGACATGGATGAAATCTATGTTCCTTGCATCAGCCAGCACGAACTCGGTCTGTGGTAGTAACACGGACAAATTACCTTGGTCTTCTAACTATTGCATTTTTGAACCATCCTCATGTTCTCAGCTGGGTCGTGATGCGTGGAAGAACTGGTGTGACTTGTAGTGGAACTACCCACGAGGGACTAGGATTAACAGTCAAGGGTGGCATACTACAACCTTTAATGGACATTCAGTATTTTGCCATCAATACTGGCGATAAGATATTTGATGTGTTTATCGTTTAAACTTTGTCCGTATCAGAGAACTCTGCCAGAAACCACAGAGTATTTGTTCTTCGTATCTAATTTTCGATCGGCCGCCTCAATTGTATCGCAGCCATGGGAGACTTCTCCGAATCGACCGCCTTTGAAATTCCTTCTGAGAATATCAACCATCTTCAGAGTCAAAACAAGGTGGACACTTGCTACTTCCCCATGCTAACCGATGGTGTAATTCTAGGACAAGATTCTTCACGAGAGGAAGTAGATACAATCCGCCACACCACACCAATTGATCTCGGACGACATAGCAGCGGTTCAGAGCTTCGTGCCTTCTGCGCTGAGTATGATCTGGAGATCCCCACCGTCTTTCAGTTAGCATGGGCTGTAGTTCTTGCAAGCTATTCTGGCACACAAAATGTTTGCTTCGTGACAAAGAAGTCTCTGAAGGAGCAAAACGAGGTCGGAGTTTGCATATTCCAGCTTGATGATCGGACGACAGCCATCGAATCTTTGAAACAGGTCGAGGAGAAGATCAAGGAAAGCTACGCAACGCGAACCCAGAGCTCACTTTCAGGGCTTCAAATGCCAGTCACTCCGGAAGGTCGTCAGTCATACAACAGCATTGTGTTATTTCATGATTCGGAGGACAATTCAGCAACAGGAATTTCTCTAGATGAGTTTTTAGAGGTTTGTCATACTGCCACCGTCTGATTCCCTTAGAAAATCACTGAATTTTTTCAGCCTGGTTGCCTTTGTGTTGATATCAGAAACACTCATTCATGCTATGAAATTAAACTCGGCTACCCAACCTCAATGCTATCCCAGGCGCAAGGTGAGAATGTGGCATTGACATTCAAGCAAGTTCTGTTGGAAATAATTGAACGCCCACTATCTTCCATCGGAGCCATCGAGTTGGTCAACCCAACGCTATTGGCACGAATATGGGATTGGAACAGGGAGATACCACCACCTATTTCCAAGCGTGTCCATGATCTCATTGAATCACAGGCAAGACTACAGCCACAATCTCAGGCCGTGGTCGCTGATGATGGGGTACTTTCATACGGCATGCTCAGCGCAATGTCGACAAGATTGGCCCATTACCTCGTTGGAATCGATGTAGGCCCGGAAGATGTCATTCCTCTAAGCTTTGAGAAATCGAAGTGGGCCGTCGTGGCCATGCTTGGTGTGATTAAGGCGGGAGCTGGGATCGTACATTTGGACGCTCAACAGCCGATGGCGCGGTCTTATGGACTAATGGACAAGTTGGGAGCGAACTTGGTACTGTCTTCGCGGAGACAAGGGAAAATATGGGAAGATCGGATGAGTGTTTTCGTCGTCGACCAAGAAAACATCAATCGTTTACCTCATCATGCCGAACCTCCTCCCACAAACTCAGAACCGAACAACATTCTCTATATAATCTTCACCTCAGGGAGTACTGGGACCCCCAAGGGGTGTGTTATTGAGCACGAGTCCTTTCTCACTGCCGCCGCTGCGCATGTCAAAGCCACGAATATGACAAAAGACAGTCGTGTGTTCCAAGGCACCCCGTACACATTCGATGTTAGCATGCTTGAAATATTTACTGCGCTTAGTGTGGGAGCATGTGTGTGTTCTTGCGTAGATGAGTTAGCGAAGTCTGGCCTAGCATCGGTCATTAACAAGCTCGCAATTACCTGGACATTCATGACGCCGTCTTTGGTACGATTGATAGAGCCGTCAGACGTCCCGGGCTTGAAAACCCTAGCACTGGGCGGAGAACCGCTCTCAAAAACAGATGTTCAAGTTTGGGCCGATCGACTGCAACTTATCAATGGTTATGGACCAACGGAAACATCAGTTGCTGCTACAATCAATGAATTCGTGCAGTATGACACGGATCCTGCAAACATTGGCCGTGCAGTCGGTTCAGTCTGTTGGATTGTCAAGGCAGACAATCACAACCTGCTTGTTCCTATAGGTGCGGTGGGAGAGTTGGTAATTCAAGGGCCAATCGTTGCCAGGGGCTATTTCAAGGACTTGGAAAAGTCTCAGGAAGTATTCATTGATGACCCACCTGCCTTCATGGAGAAACTGCCGAGAGTGGCGTCAACTAGAATGCGGCTTTATAAAACCGGAGATCTCGTTCGTCAGAATAGCGACGGCACTATTCAATTTATAGGTCGCAAAGACAAGCAAGCCAAGATAAGAGGACAACGATTAGAGCTTGGAGAGATCGAAAGTCATTTATCTCTCGACAGCCATGTTCGACATTCTGCAGTGGTCATTCCTAAGACTGGTCGTTGTAAAGAGCGCTTGGTTGCTGTTCTTTCCTTGCACGACTTCCCTATCACCTCATCTGGGGTCTCCTCCATCAAACTCATCGAACACGGATATAAGGCACAATCAAGAATAATCGCGTCTCAGATCCGTGAACGCATCAGTCACCATCTTACTCATTATATGGTTCCCACAATATGGGCGATTCTCGAATCAATTCCATTGACGTCTTCCGGCAAAATCAATGGACGGGCGCTGATTCAATGGCTCGAAAACGTATCTGATGATAATTACAAGGAGATCGCAGACGTTGCCGCGCTAGAGGGTGATGGGGTTCCTACCTCTAAAATGGAAGAAGTGCTGCAGAACATGTTTAGCGAGGTGCTCAAGGTTCCCACACGCGAGATTGGCCTCAATCGATCCTTTCTTACCCTTGGCGGAGATTCAATCACAGCAATGAGGCTTATCTCGCGTTGCCGCAGTCAAAACATCGTTATTGCGGCAAAGGACATTTTCCAAGGCAAGGGCGTGTCTGAGTTGAGCACTCGAGCTCAATTCTCGGATGTTCCTCTCCTTCAATCAGAGGAGTATGACCTGTCCCCTGAGCTCCCAATTGCACAGAGGATTTCCCTCATTACCGACGATGTACTTTCTCAGACTGGAGTGTCTACCTCATCTCAAATCGAGGACGCTTTTATCTGTTCACCCATGCAGGAGAGTATCGTTCTCGCCCGAGCAAGGTTCCCAGGTACTTATGAAATTAAGAAAGTTGTTGTCCTGGAATCTGAAGACCCCACGATGCTGAAAGGTCCGCACATTCGAAGTGCCTGGCAGAAAGTTGTCGCTCGACATCAATCACTACGGGCAGTAATCGTCAATGCAATTTCTGGTATCCCTGGCAATGCAGTCTTTCACCAAGTAGTGTTGAAGCAATTCGATGCTGAGGTGGTTGAATGTGAATACCACGGGGAAGCTACTGAGTCTAAAATATCCTCTTATCTCAAAGGTCTTCCCCCACCGAGATATGGAAAATCTAGACCAGAACATCGGCTTACTATCTGCGACACCCCCGGCAAGAAAACCTATCTCATGGTGGATATCAGCCATGCCGTCGTAGATGGGATCTCTGCTGAAGTGATACTTCAAGATCTTGCTCTTGCTCTCGAAAATCGTCTCCCAGAAGACTCAGGTCCACTACATGGCGACTACATCTCACACATCCAGCGACTACCAGAGCGTGAATCAATAGACTATTGGAAAGGTTTTCTTCGCTCTGCAGAGCCTTGCATTGTTCCCATGTACAATGGCGATAAGAAGTCTGAACGGAAAGCTGGATCGATGAAGGTAGACTTCTCTCAGTGGGACGAACTTGTTGCGTTCTCTGAAACAAATGGTGTTACAATCTCAAACATTATTCAGACTGCCTGGGCGTTGACGCTAAGGGCCTATACGGGATCGGATGATGTCCTATTTGGCTACATGGCTTCAGGAAGGGACCTACCAGTTCCAGATATCGAACATGCTGTTGGTGTATATCTCACCATGGTTGTTTGCCGCCTCGCAATCAGTGAAGGGGCAACCCCCATCCAATTAGCTCAGATGGCGCAGGAGCATTATATTTCTGGTCACTCTCATCAGTACACCCCATTAGGGAAGATCCAGAACGCCATGAACACACAAGGCATGCCGTTGTTTAACACGATCATGTCTTTTTATAGACCTGCAACTAATGCGAGCGGAGAGTTTGTCTCACTTACAGCTATTGATGAAGTTGACCCTTGTGAGGTAAGCTCTGAAGCTCCATTCTCTGGCTACCGACCCGTTCTAATCATGCTTTAGTTTGACATTGCCGTTGGGGCTTATCTCGGCGACAATGACCTAAATCTTTCCCTCGGATATTGGTCATCCACAATATCCGATGCTGAAGTTGCCAACATTGCCAACACTTTCAGCGGGGCAATATCTGCAATGTTGAGTAACGCCCAAAGTGTCGAAGATCTCGACCTGTTTAATGAAAGGGATCGGAATCAGGTATGGACCTGGAACAAGCAGGAGCCCTTAGCAGTTGATGGCTGTGTTCATCACTACTTCCACCAACAAGTACTCGCACAACCGGAGGCACCTGCCATTCATGCCTGGGACGGGGCCTTCACCTACCAAGAACTTGATCTCCTCTCTACTCGACTAGCGTTCTATCTCGCGTATCGCGGTGTTGGCCCTGAGGTACTAGTTCCGCACTGTTTCGACAAATCAAAATGGGCAGCTGTCGTCATGGTTGCTATAATGAAAGCCGGAGGAGCAGGAGTTGGCTTGAGTCCTACTCATCCCGCGTCTCGTCTCGCCTCCATTATCGACAACTGTAGTGCCAAACTCACAGTAGTGGCACCACAGCATGCTCACCTCTTCGCAGAGATCAACACATCGATCATTGTGGTAGAATCCCAGTTCGTCGAAAAGCTTCCTGGCATTGTTGAGGGATCTCGCCTCCCACAGGTCCAACCTTCGAACCCGGCTTTTGTTTCTTTCACTTCGGGAAGCACTGGAAAGCCAAAGGGGATTGTCCTAGAGCATCGATCTCTGATCACAAGTATACAAGCACATGGCTCTGAGTGGGATATCGGTCCTGGAAGTCGTGTCATCCAGTTTTCGGCTTATGCCTTTGATGCGGCGGTCTCAGATACTTTCACAACGCTCGTGAGGGGTGGCTGCGTTTGTATACCATCTGAACATGAGCGCACCAACGATTTGGCCGGTGCGATGACCCGCATGGAAGTCAATTGGGCGTTCTTGACGCCGCGGGTTCTGGAAACACTCTCCCCTAAGACTGTACCTTTCCTGAAGATTGCTGTTCTGGGTGGTGAAGCTATCTCCTCGGAAGATATTGACCCTTGGACTAGCGATATATCGCTTAGAATTGTCTATGGTCCCACAGAATGTACGATCTTTAGTATGGGCACTGATCCACTGACTCCAACGAGCGATCCGACAAGTTTGGGTCATGGTGTAGGAATGAGAGTTTGGATCACAGACAGCAATAATACAGACAAGCTTGCCCCTATCGGATGTATTGGGGAACTGCTCATGGAAGGACCTCTCGTCACTCGTGGATACCTCAATGACCCGGAAAAAACCAAGATATCTTATCTTGAGGATCCAAAATGGTTACCCAGAGATTCTAATACGCCGCCACGTCGCTTCTATAAAACTGGCGATCTCGTTCGTTATCTGCCTAATGGTGATATGATGTTCATTGGGCGAAAAGATACTCAAGTGAAGATTCGGGGCCAGAGAGTTGAACTTGGCGAAATCGAACATGCAATACTGCAAAATTTCGATAACGTCGCGCATGTGACTGTTGATTCGGTCGTCTTCCCTCATACTGGTCGAGCTATAGTTGCTTACCTGAAAATTGAGGATTCATCGAAGGAGGCATCTAATCATCAGGGGCTGTTCATACCGCTCGATCAAGAAATGACCTCCCAACTCCGTCAGCTTGAAAGGGCCTTGATGGACAATCTCCCTACCTACTTTGTCCCATCCCTCTTCATCCCCATTGGATATGTTCCTATGACAATATCCGGCAAGTGGGATCGTGTCAAGCTTCGGCAGACCGCTGCTAGCCTTAACACTTCGGAGTTTGAGATGTATTCTTTGGCTAGCCAGCACAAAAGACCTCCGGCAACAAAGATGGAAAATGAGCTGCAACGGCTGTGGGCAGAGATTCTCAACAAGAGTTTAGACTCTATTGGAGCAGATGACAACTTCTTTCGATTGGGTGGAGATTCCATCGGAGCTATGAAACTAGTCAATGCTAGTCGAAACGCTGGTATCTCTCTCGGGGTCGCTGACGTTTTTCAATCCCCTGAGTTGTCGAGCTTGGCTAAGTACCTAGAGGTTTCCGAAAACGCAGCTGAAGTGCTAAAGGGCGCTCCAAAAGCATTTCAACTTCTTCCGGATGGATTACAGCTGGATACGCTACTTGATGAAATCTCAGACGAGTATTGGATTTCAAAAGACAATATTCAAGACGCTTATCCTTGCACGCCTCTTCAGGAAGCTCTCGTTGCCATATCAACCACACAGCTAGGAGCTTACGTCGCTCAAAATGCCTTCCATTTGCCTGCAGATATGGATATCGCACGTTTCAAAGATGCGTGGCAGATAATGGTCAATGCTCACTCCATTTTGAGAACAAGAATCGTTTCGCCTGTTTCCTCTCGCTTTCTTCAAATTGTTCTTAAACAAAACGCGATTGCGTGGCAAGAATCCTCTTCCCTCGACGAGTATCTTGCACAGGATAAGAGCTTACCAATCATCTATGGTGGCGACTTAACTCGATACTGCCTGGTAAATGATTTAAACTCCGGCAGAATGTCCTTTGTCTGGACGGCACACCATGCTGTATACGATGGATGGTCTGCACCCATGGTTTTCGAGCAGGTCGCGCAGATCTATAGAGGAGGCTCGATTTCTCCAGAGGAACCTTTCAATCAGCTCATTCAGCATCTTGAGGCTATTGATACGGAGGAATCCCATAATTTCTGGCGTTTGCAATTATCGGGTGAAACTCCAGCAAGCTTTCCCAGGCTTCCGAATGCAAATTATCAACCGCGCGCCAATCAGACTCAGACACATCGCCTAGATCTCTCTTTGAGAGACAACTCTGATATTACATTAGCTATCATTCTCCGTGCTGCGTGGGCAATCCTCGTTGCACGATATGCTGAGTCGAGCGATGTCGTTTTTGGTGTTACTCTTTCTGGTCGAGATTTGCCGGTACCTGGCGTACACCAAATGCTTGGTCCAACAATCACCACGGTTCCAATCAGAGTACATATTGATGCTGAAAAAACCGTTGCACGATACCTTCGGGATATACACCAGCAATCTATCGATATGATGCCACACCAGCATACTGGCTTGCAAAATATTCGGCGTCTCAGCGCCGAGACAATGGATGCAACAGACTTTAAGAATTTGTTCATCGTCCAACCACAGGCTGACAAGTCAGCGGAATTCCTCGGCTTGGAAGGAGTCAGTATTGAGGAAGATGGTTTTGACACACATGCTTTATCCGTGGAATGCAACTTCAGAGACAACCAGGTGGAAATCAAAGCCAGCTTTGACAATAGCATCATACCAAGCGACCAGGTCCATAGGCTTCTTCATCAATTTGAGAAAGTAATACTGCAAGTCAACGAGCAATCAGCAACGACTACACTCGGAGACATCGATCTTTTCAGCGATGTAGACAAGAAGCAAGTCTTGGCTTGGAATTCTGTTGCTCCAACGCTGAATGATCATTGTGTCCACGATATCATCCATCAGCAAGTTTTGAAACATCCCAAAGTTCTGTCTGTCGAATCCTGGGATGGCAATGTGACCTATCAACAATTGGATGATCTCTCGTCTAGAATGGCTCATTTCCTACGCACGGATTTGGGAATTCAGCCAGAGGTTTTGGTCCCAATGTGCTTCGATAAATCGGTCTGGACTGTCATTACGATGATCTCTGTGATCAAGGCTGGTGGTGCTTGCGTTATGCTCAATCCCGAGCACCCAGTAAATCGTTTAGATGCGTTACTTTCCCACCTTGACTCTCATGTCCTTCTTACTGCGCCACACCACGAGCATCTATTCGAAAACCCACGCTGGACACCTACTGTGGTCGATGGTACATTTATCACTAAACTTCAGCCCGTTTCTACTGCTGGTCTGTCCACTCTTCGAGTGGAGCCGCACAACCCGGCTGTGATTGTGTTTACTTCTGGTAGTACAGGAAAGCCCAAAGGCATAATTCTTCGACATAGTGGCCTTGCAACAGTAGCTACTCAGCATGGCAAGGGTCATGGGTTTGGCGAAGTTGGACTTCGTGTGCTTCAATTCTCCAATTACACCTTCGATACTAGCATCAACGAGAACTTTGTCACGTTGATGCATGGAGGGACGATCTGTATTGCCACTGAGCACGACCGAATCAACAATCTACCTGGAGTTATAAGCTCAATGAATATTGACTGGGTTTTCATGACCCCCACGGTTGCCTCTTTGGTGAATCCGAAAGATGTACCAAATCTGAAGACGCTTGTACTTGGCGGCGAGGAGCTCTCGCAAACCTTAGTTGATCGATGGTCCCCTCATGTGTCTATAATCAACTCTTATGGACCAGCAGAGTGTACCATCTGGACGTCTCATGGGATGCCCTGTCCGACGGTTGCGCCGGCCAATATCGGTGTTGGTGTTGGCTGTCGGTTGTGGATTGTGGAAAGCTCAGACCACAACAGATTAACACCTGTAGGATGTGTTGGGGAACTTCTCGTCGAAGGACCTATTGTTTCTGGGGGTTACTTGAAGGATTCCGAAAAGACAAAAGCTGCATTTATCCAAAATCCATCCTGGATGCCGAGAGAAACTTTCGGCCCCCAACGCTTTTACAAGACTGGCGATCTGGCTCGCTACAATTCTGATGGCACCTTGAATCTTGCCGGACGAAAAGATAACCAGGTCAAACTCCACGGCCAAAGAATCGAGCTGGGTGAGATTGAATTCCACCTAAAGGCGCACCCTGGAGTCAAAGCAGCGATGGTTGCTATGCCGAAGGTTGGGCTCTGTGGCTCAAAACTCGTAGCTGTTATAGCGATGAATGAATTTGAGACGCTTGCTCTTGAGGGAGATACTGTGGTCCTTATTGACAAAATCCACAAGAGAAAAGCTCGGGAAATTGTTAGTGATATTCGAGAAAGACTGTCGGACCTCCTTCCTCCCTACATGGTACCTACTTTCTGGATGGTATTGGGCGCCGTTCCTCTCACAGCATCTCGGAAAATTAACAGAGGGCCGATCAACAAATGGATCAGAGAAGTCATCAAAGAGGACTATCTCCAAATTGTTGACGTTACTGCCATCAAAAGTGAGCAGCCAATCACCCCGTTGGAGAAGCAGATTGCCGACGTTTGGAGTCACACTCTTGATATTTCGGCGGACAATATTGGCGCCAACCGATCTTTCATAAGTCTCGGTGGTGACTCGATTACTGCTATGCAAGTAGTATCTAGATGCCGAACTTTGAAGATTCAGTTGCGTGTGGAAGATTTACTCAAGAGCAAATCCCTGACAGAAGTTGCATCGCGGGCGAAATCCTCGCTAGGACATTCCATTTCCAAGGAGGAGGCCTTCGGTACCTTGTTCCCCCTTTCTCCGATTCAGCAGGTCTACTTTGATGACATTGCCTCCCGGAATGGACAAGAGAAGCCAAGAACCCACTTTAATCAAAGTGTTCTTGCTCGTTTTACTCGCGGTGTCAACGCAGCAGATGTTCATCAAGCAGTTGATGATATTGTCAATCGCCATTCGATGCTCCGTGCCTCCTTCCATAAAGATGGCAGTGGGCAGTGGATGCAGAAGATTAGTGGCGATGTCTCTTCCTCTCGCAAATTTATTATCCATTTTTCGATCAGCCGAAAACAGATGATCGAAATAGTAAACGAGCGCCAAGGTGAAATGGATATACAGAATGGTCCAATTTTTGCCGTTGACCTTTTCGATATGGAAGACGGAGGCCAGCTAATTTCTCTTTGTGCTCATCATCTAATAATAGACCTAGTGTCTTGGAGAATCATCCTCCAAGATCTTGAAGATGTTCTCGATAGAAAGCTCTTGAACACGGAGACCCCCTTGCCTTTTCAGGCGTTAAATCGCCTGCAGGTAGATCGATCGAAGGCCCTTGTTCCCAGCGTAGCCCTCCCTATCGACATTCCTGCAGCAGACCTCGAATACTGGGGGATGTCTGAGATGCCTTGCTGGGACGATATCGAAGAGGTAAACTTCACTTGCAGCAAAGAAACCACCTCTTTGCTTTTCGACACTTCAAATGAATCCATTAGGACTGAGCCTGTGGAAATTATCTTGGCTGTGCTTCAACATTCCTTCCGCCAGGCTTTCGATGACCGAGATGCACCTGCAATCTTTTGTGAAGGACATGGCCGAGACGCCTGGGGTTCTGAAATTGAGCCCTCTGATACAGTCGGTTGGTTTACAACGTTCAATCCTATTCATGTCTCTGGTGGTGCTCATTCAAATCCCATCGACATCATAAGTCGAACTAAGGACGTTCGCCGAAAAATTCCACGCAACGGGTGCGATTATTTCAATTGCCGTTATCTCTCTTCCAAAGGAGCGGAAGCATTCAGGCACCACAAGGGCATGGAAATATGTTTCAATTACATGGGTCGATATCAGCAACTTGAGCGAGAAGGCGCCTTGATTCGTCAAGAGCCTTTGCAGGATGACGAAGTTATCAGTTCCATTGGTGAAAACACCCGACGTCTGGCTGTATTTGATATCAGTGCTGTTGTGACCAACGGCCAACTTCGCTTTTCGTTTTTCTTCAACCGATCCATACAACACTCAGACAAAGCTCGCAGCTGGTTTGCACGGTTCGAGGGGCTGTTGGAATCAGTGGTTCAAGATCTCGTCGAACTACCGTTGCAGAATACTCTGAGCGACTTCCCCCTGATGTCGATGGATTATGGTGGACTCACACAGCTTTCTAACTCACTTTCTGAGATCGGTATTTTGAACGCCAACGTTGAAGATCTCTATCCTGCTTCGCCAATGCAAGATGGCATTCTGGTCAGTCAAGCCAGGGAGTCTGACTCTTATAAAGTCAGTCAGATATTCAAGGTTGTCTCGAATGACGGATCTGTACCTATCAATGTCGCGACAATCCAAGCCGCGTGGCAGAAAGTGGTCAACTATCATCCCATGCTGCGCACCATATTCTTGGACACACTAGATCAATCGGGGGCTCGATTTTACGACCAACTTGTGGTTAAAGATTTTCCAGCAGATTTCAAGACTCTTCAATATGATGACGAGGAATCTGACATCGTATCATTCTTCAAGGAACAGCCAAGCCCACAATATGACGAGCGCCGTCCACCACATCGGATCACCTTATGCGAGGCAAAAGATGGCATTTACATGCATTGGGAGATATCTCACTCGCTCATGGACGGCACGTCAAACGTACTTGTCCTGCGGGACTTCACTCTTGCCTTCGAGGGTCTCTTGCCTGCCGGTCAAGGTCCACTATACAGCGATTATATTGCCTACTTGCAGAAGCAATCCGAGTCGAGCTCTCTAGATTTCTGGATCGACTATCTTGAAAATATAGAGCCATGCCATTTCCCAAATTTGTGTGAAGGACCTAAAAGGGGGGAGACATTGAACGAGCAGCACTCAAAAATCGTAAATCTGGACGTTGGGTGCGATCTACAGAAGTTCTGCGAGCAGCACGAAATAACTGTGGGAAATTTGATGCAGGTAGCATGGGGACTGGTTTTGAAATCATATACCGGAACGGAAGATGTCTGCTTTGGATACATGGTGGCAGGCCGTGATATACCCGTGGAGAACATTTACGACGCAGTTGGACCATACATCAATCTCGTGGTCTGTCGACTGAAATTGTTCGGAGATGCCATGGTGGGTCAAATCTTAGAGAATGCCCAGGACGAATATCTCAGCTCCCTTCCACATCAACACACATCACTTGCCAAGATTCAGCATGCACTGAAAAGCCCTGGACTACAGCTATTCAACACCAGCATATCTGTGCAGCGACTTCCTCCTCCGAGCCCAGAGCCAAAGATAACCTTTGAGGTGGTTGACCAGATAGATCCAACAGAGGTTTGCTTCTCTATTCAATTCTCAGTGTAGTATGCTTTACTAACATCATACAGTATGTTCTATCCTTGAATATCACCATTGGAGGCCCTGAGGTTGAAATTGCTATGACGCATCTCGTGTCACACATATCTGACGACTATGCCGTCAACATAATGGAAACACTCAGCACTGCTGTCAAATGCCTTGTGTCTTCTTATGACAAACCTATCAGTAGCCTCGATCTTGTCAGTGAGAAAGACAAAACTCAAATTGGTTTGTGGAATGGCCCAAACCCAAGACCTGTTGACAGTTGCATTCACTGGCTTATCGAAGAGCAAGCTCTTGCTCAACCTCACGAAACCGCCGTGCTATCTTGGGAGGGCGATGCCACCTTCACATATCACGAACTCAACCAAGCTTCAACACTCTTTGCACAGAAATTATCCAATTCTGGGGTTGGGCCAGAAGTGCTTGTGCCTCTCTGCCTAAAGAATTCTGCTTGGTCGATTGTAGCCATATTAGGGGTTCTGAAGGCTGGAGGTGCTTATTTGATGCTTGATGACAATGATGGACCTCACCGCTTACATGAAATTATCAAAGATGCCGCAGCCTCCTTAGTTGTCACATCGCCAGAGTACGCTTTTCATTTTGAGGATATGGAAGTCAACGTTGTTATCATCGATGGGATAACTATCAAGAAATTACCACCAGTCAAGCGCTTTCCAGCAAGTAAAACGAATTCAAGGAATGCTGCTATGGTTGTCTACACGTCAGGTAGCAGCGATGCTACTCCAAAGGGCGCAGTCCTCGAACACCGCTCTATATGCACCATGGCGACGCGGCACGGGCCAACTGTCTCTATGACACAGCGAGCAAGCGTTCTGCAATTTGCTCGATACACTTCCAGTGTTAGCAATTCAGAGATCCTAACTACCCTGATCAACGGAGGATGCGTCTGTATTCCATCTGATGACGAGAAAGCGGGAGACATTAGTGGTGCTATCAACAGACTAGACGTCAATTGGGCTTTCCTGTCTCCGACTATTGCGAATCTTCTCAATCCATCCGATGTCCCGAACCTCCAGACTCTAGTCTTAGGTGGCGAGTCCGTAACTTCGTCTCTCATTCAACAGTGGAAGACTGTCCAAATCGTCAATTCATACGGCTTATCGGAGTGTTCTTTTTGGACATCGAATGCCTGGCAGAAAAGAAGTGGAGCTGTGTCCCCGTCAAATATTGGACGAGGAATTGCTTCGAGGCTGTGGATTGCAAACCGCTCGGATCACAATCAGCTCGTGCCAATTGGTGCCGTAGGCGAACTCTTGATCGATGGCCCACTTGTCGCTAGAGGCTATCTAGGAAGCGAGAAGACAGAAACTGCATTTGTCACTGAGCCAGCATGGTTGGGAGAGTATGACGAGTCCCAAACTGTATCTGAAACAGGCCGCATGTTTAAGACAGGTGATTTGGTACGATACAATTCGAACGGGATGTTAACTTTCGTTGGCCGCAAAGATTCCGAGACGAAATTTCATAGTCAGCGGATTGACTGTAGCAACATTGAGAATCAAATCGCCTTGAGTCTTCCCGGATCCCGAAGAGTTGCTACAGAGTTCATATATCTTAGCCCTGATGATACGGACATGACTCTGGTGGCATTCTTCGCGGAAAATACAAGCTCCATTGCAAGTCACTCTTCACAAAACCTGGTCCTTCCGCCATCAGAAGCTTGCCGGAACCTTCTGGGTAGAATTCAGATAGAACTTGGGAAGGCACTGCCACAGTACATGATACCAGTGGTGCTCATACCTCTTAGTTCCCTACCCCTGACATCATCCATGAAATTAAATCGCCGTATTTTACAAGAGATTGGGAGAAGTCTCAAGAGAGAGAAGTTTGCAGCCTACTCACTCGATGATGCACCGAAGAAAAAGTCATCTTCATCCGCCAAAGGCAAGCTGGTCTCAGGTATCTGGGCTCAAGTTCTGGGCGTTCCAGTCGAATCTATCGGGGCCCATGATCATTTCTTCCGTCTAGGCGGGGACTCTCTCTCTGCTATGAAAATGGTCACCATAGCCCGTACCCAAGGTTATACTGTAACGGTGTCGGACATTTTCCAGAACCCGCAGTTAACAGCAATGTCAAAGGTCTTCAAGAAGCTAGAGAAATCCGTCGGATCATCTATGACAAGCTTAGATGAACCAGCCGTGTTCTCATTGATTGACGAAGCGGTTGAGGTCGAAGTACTTGTCGAAGAAGCTGCTAAGCAGTGCAAAGTCACTACCGATTTAGTAGAGGATATCTATCCCTGCACCCCTTTCCAAGAAAATATCATGGCGTCTAGTGCCGAGCGATTGTCAACCAACTTCTATCGATATGCCTACGAAATACCTTCCACTATAGATGTTCCCCGCTTCAAAAAAGCGTGGGAGACGTTCTATGCCTCAAGTCCCATTTTGAGGACAAGGATTGTTCACATAGAGCAAAGCTGGTTTCAAGTCATTCTGAAAGAAAAGCTCCTTTGGCAAAGTTGCGGATCCCTCGAGGATTATCTAGAAAATGATAAAAACGTCACAATCAGCGATGGAGGAAAGCTCACTCGCTTCGGAATCATTGGCGATTCTCAAAAAATGTTCATTGTGTGGACTGCTCATCGTTCCATTTACGACGACTCTATGACTCCCCTGATTGCTAGACAGATTGCATCCATATATACGAATGGTCTTGTCTTGGAGGATGTCGCCTACAAGAAATTCGTTCGCCATGTTCAAATTGTTAATTCGCAACCCCTCGAATCCTTTTGGCGCGCGCAACTGGCACAGGAGTCATCGAGCTACCCTCTCCTCCCTTCCAATTCCTATCAACCTCAAACAAACAAGAAATCGACTCGTGTTATCCGTATCTCCCCCACAGACACGGAAATTCCTGTTTCGATTATCCTGCGAACAGCTTGGGCAATCGTCCTATCGATTTATTCTGACTCTGAGGATGTTGGCTTCGGCACTACTACTTCAGGTCGCCACGCAGAAGTTCCAGGTAGTGAAGATGTGATAGGTCCCACGGGAGCCATAGTCCCAGTTAAAATCAGCTTGAACCGAACCCGAAGTGTCTCAGAGCTCCTTCAACAAACCAACCGCCAGTCTATTGCTATGATCCCCTTCGAGCATACCCCGATGCAGATCTTTCAGAATCTCAGCCAAGGACCACAATCTACTGTCGATTTCCAGAACATGCTCGTCATTCAGGAGCGCAATGACGCCTCCGGCTTTTTGGGATTGATTCACAAGGATATTGAAATTCAACGCTCATACTCCCATGCTCTTGTCTGCGAGTGTAATCTGGATGAAGATACAGTGCGCATAGATGTGTCATGGGACAGCAAAGTTCTCCCAGCACACCATGCCGAGAGAATGATTGACCAATTTGAGCACATCATCAATCGGCTGAACGAGGTCGATATGGCTTCTCCTCTAGCTCTGGGGGAGATTGGTGTCATTACCACTAAAGACCTCCAAACCATTGCTGAGTGGAATTCCGAAAGACCAGCGAACCTGGACAGCTGTGTTCATGACTTCTTCGAAGAACAAGCGAACAATAGACCTGATGCATCAGCTATTGAGTCTTTTGATGGCAGCTTCACGTATTCTCAGTTAAATGACATGGCAACTCGCCTTAGTCAATATTTGCTAAGACAGGGGATAACGCGTGAGGAGAAGATTCCTATTTGCTATCAAAAATCGGCATGGGTCATTGTAGCCATGCTTGGTATCATGAAAAGTGGCGGCACTTTTGTAATGCTCAATCCTGAAAGTCCCATAGACCGCCAACGGGGCTTGATCAACGATTTGGAAGCCAAAATGATCTTTTGCGATTCGCCCTCAGCCCCAAGCTTTGCTTCACTGCTCCCAAAGTCAGGCATCATTCTTTTAAACGAAGCCTTCATTCGAAACCTAGCTCTCAAAGACATTCCTCCCACTCTGGTACCGCCTTCAACCGCAGTCTTAGTTCAATACACCTCTGGTAGTACTGGAAAGCCAAAGGGCATTGTTTTGGAGCATAGATCTGTATGCACAGGACTACTCGCACATGGTGAACAGACAGGCATGGGCACACATACTCGGACCTTTCAATTTGCTTCATACACATTCGACAACAGCATAGAGGAAATTCTTTCCACCCTTATGCTTGGTGGTACAGTTTGTGTACCGTCCGACTTTGACAGAATGAACGATATTTCTGGATCCATGGCTAGGATGCGTGTTAATTGGGCAGATCTCACACCAACTGTCGCTATTCTCCTCGATCCTCACATTATCACTACCATGCAGACACTCGTGCTGAGTGGCGAACCCATCACCAAGGAGGTTGTCGAGATATGGGCTGACCATGCACAATTGGTCAATAGCTACGGCCCAAGTGAATGCACAGTCGCTACGTCTTGTAATATTCATTTATCCAAGACTAGGGATGCCTCCAATGTTGGCAAAGGTTTTGGATGTACCCTTTGGGTGGTAGATCCTCAGGATCATCACAAACTAGCTCCAATTGGCTCCGTTGGCGAGCTTCTCATCGAGGGGCCAATTTTAGCCAGAGAATATTTGAACGAGGCCGAGAAAACTAAAGCTGCATTTATTTGTGATCCCGCTTGGGCGAAGGACATGCCGGGGAATCCGCAGAGGTTCTACAAGACCGGAGATTTGGTTCAGTACAATTCTGACTCAACTATCAACTTCATTGGCCGACGAGATAATCAAGTGAAGCTTCACGGTCAGCGCATCGAACTTGGGGAGATCGAACATCAAGTCAAGGCTGCTCTCCCAGACTCGGCGTATCAAGTCGCGGTAGAGGTCTTGACTCCAGATGCTCGAGGCAACAACAAATCTTTGACAGCTTTCTTCTGCAAGGGAACTTCAAACACAGGAGGGACTGAAATTCAGGTTTTGCTTCCCCACAGTCACGAAACCGTGCTTGCCGGGATAGCCTCCAAGCTCCAATCCACATTGCCAGCTTATATGATTCCTAGCATGTTCATTCCTTTAAACTCTATGCCGTTGTCAACATCAGCAAAGCTCGATCGGAAGGTTCTCCGCCAGCTGGGTAATCGACTATCTGGAGAATCCCTCAACTCTTTTTCTCTCTCTGGCACCAAGAACAGAATGTTGCAGAATATGACGAATGGCATCTCCAAAAGTTCACAGTCACAGACAAACAACCTTCCACAGGTGGCGTCTCAGGCACAAACTAATTTTGGGAGCAACACGTTACCGCCGTATTCTCTACTGTCCGCAAAACAGGATGTGCAAGCACTACTCACCTCTGCTGCAAAGCAGTGTAGCATCAACATGGATCAAATAGAGGACATTTATCCTTGCACTCCGCTTCAAGAGGGGCTGATGGCTCTAACAGCTCGTCGAGAACGATCCTATATTTCCCAAACAATCTATCGATTACCTCCTAGCATAGACCTAGACCGCTTCAGAAACACTTGGGAGCACATGGGCCGCATTCTATCAATCTTGCGTACTCGTATCGTTCTCACTGATTCTCGAGCGTTCCAAGTTGTAGTAAAAGATGGACCGGAATGGCAGTCCTCCCCTACCATGGAAGAATATACGAGATCAGACAACGAGAAACCAATGACTTATGGAAAACCATTAGTCCGTTACTGTCTTGTGGATGGCAAAGAGAACTGTTCTGACTCTTTTTTCGTCTATACTGCACATCACTCAGTCTACGATGGATGGAGTGACGCCTCGCTCATCAAAGCTATTGAGATAGCGTATACAGATGGTCTTTCAAGTCTGCCACAGGTCCCTCAGTACAACAAGTTCATCGAGTTCCTAGAAAATACTGATGTTTCCGCCTCTAACACCTTCTGGAAGGCGCAACTCTCTGGAGGAACCCCGACAAGCTTTCCGCGATTACTGGCTCCAGGATTTGAGCCTAGACCCACCCAAATACAATCCCGCAAGCTCGACCTTCCACGAAGTACGTCTAATTTCACCTTGACAACCTTCTTGAAAGCAGCATGGTCAATCGTGCTGGGTCAATACAGCGATTCGGATGACATTATCTTCGATCATGTCTTGTCAGGTCGCAGTGCCCCGGTGGAAAACATTGATTCCATGATTGGGCCCACGCTTTGCACCGCGCCACTTCGTGTCCGGATTGATAGGGTAAGAACAGTAGAACGCTTTCTATCCGACCTTCAATTACAATCAATAGAGATGATGCCCTTTGAACAAGCCGGCCTCCAAAATATCCGCCGTCTACCAGGTGTCGAGCTGGCATCTAGTTCTGGCAACCTATTTATCATTCAGCCAGCAATCACGACAGACGATGGGGGCCCTCTAGGCATGGAAATTGTCCCGAAACCTAATGATGACTTTGAAACCTACGCTCTCATATTGGAGTGCTACCTATCGGACTCTGGTACTGTTGAAGTGGTCGTTAAGTTCGATGATACTGTAGTTAGCGCAGGCGAAGCGTCTTGGTTGTTGACACACTTCGAAGTCGCTGCCAGGAAACTGCTACTTCATCCCTATACGAAACTGAGCGAGATATCTTTATTCAGCGAGAAAGACATGAAGCAACTCATCCAATGGACTGGTCCTCCCGTCGAGTCAACTGAGGCTTGCGTACACGATTTGTTCAAGACCCAGGCCGACCTTAATCCATCCAACCTTGCAATACATTCGTTGGATGAAGACTTCACTTACCGAAGGTTGGACTCACTTTCCACGATTGTTAGCAATCATCTCCAGAGCCTAGGAGTAGAGCCGAATTCTTTGGTCCCCTTGTGCTTCAACAAATCTCCTTGGGCTATCGTTTCTATGCTAGCTGTCTTGAAAGCAGGGGCAGCAATTGTCATGCTCAATCCAGAACATCCTGTTCCACGGCTAAAGGAAGTTATTTCGGAAGCAGGCGCAACTTTAATCCTGGCTGGACTACAAGAAAAGCACATGGTCCAAGGTCTTGTCAACAAAGTCATTTCCGTAGACTCGAGCCTTGTCGCTCAATTAGCTCATGTTCCTGTGGCAACCAAGCTCGCTGTCAGTCCCAAGTCACCGGTTTATGTCGTATTTACCTCAGGTAGTACCGGGAAGCCCAAAGGAGTTGTTGTTGAGCACCAGGCGTTTGTTACAAGTGCATACCATCATTCTAAAATGATCAACTTGACTTCTAGCTCACGAGTCTTGCAATTCGCGGCTTACACCTTCGACATCAGTATGGCTGACATCTTCTCGACTCTCATTATCGGTGGAACGGTCTGTGTTATCTCGGAAACAGACAGGACAAACAATCTAGCCCAGGCCATCAATAAGCTAGATGCGAACTGGGCTTGCCTGACTGCCACGGTGGCTAGTCTACTTCAACCCTCAGTAGTTCCATGCCTGAGGACCCTTACACTTTGTGGAGAAAGCCCTACAGAAAGCAATGTGTTAACTTGGGGTGGGAAAGCTCAATTTGTAAATGCATATGGCCCTGCAGAAGCGTCAGTCTACTGCTGCATTCAGTCAAATGTCACAGCAATCACAAGTCCAACCAACATCGGAACTGGATCTGGGTTAAGAGTGTGGATCACGGACAAAGAAGACCCTCAAAAGCTAGTCCCGATCGGAGGTGTAGGAGAGATGCTAATTGAAGGGCCAACCCTGGCAAGAGGCTACCTCAATGATTCCACCAAAACCGAGGCATCTTTTATCAAAAATCCCTCTTGGATGCAAGACTACCCCGAGATTGGAGGCAGTTGTCGCCTATACCGTACCGGTGATGTTGCCAAGTATAACTTTGATGGCACCGTCGAGTTTTGTGGACGCAGAGATAACCAGGTGAAGTTCAACGGGCAAAGACTGGAGACCCAGGAAATCGAGCATCATATCCGATCTCAACTGGTAGACTTCGATGTCACTGTCGACGCTGTCACCCTAGCATCACAAAACGACAAGAAGATACTGGTTGCCTTTTTCTATCATCCAGATAACGTAACCACGGAGTTGACCGTGGACGAACTCGCTCTCAGCCTAAGCAAAACCAAGCAGAACATGTTCATGGATTTGAGATCCAATCTGCTTCGTTCGATCCCATCCTTCATGATTCCCTCTTTATTCATCCCGTTGAGGGCGATGCCGATCAATAGCTCTTTCAAACTAAACCGATTGGTCCTCCGACAATTGGTCAATGGCCTCACCAATGCAACATTTCGAAGCTACGCTCTGGTTGATGTTGAAAAGAAGGCGCCTTCAACAGCTCTTGAGCAGAAACTCGCTGGTCTTTGGGCTGAGGTCCTAAGCATCCCGAAGAATACTATTGGGGCAGCCGACAACTTCTTCCAACTTGGAGGTGACTCTATCTCTGCCATGAAACTTGTCGGTCGCTTGAGAGCCGCTGATATCTCAATGACCATTGCCAATATCTTCGAGCATCCGAGAATTGTGGACTCCGCTAGCTTTATCACGAGTGACCGCTCCCTTACCAACGGCTCATCTATGAATGCGCCGCCACCCTACAAGCAATTTTCGGTCATGGAGAATGGTAAGCTGGATACATGGCTCCAAACAATTGCCGAAAAATCGGGTGTTCAAAAGAAAAACATCGTGGACATTTTGCCAACAACAGCTTCCCAAGACATTGCACTCGTGGGAGGCCTCACCGATTCTCGCTGGATGCTGAACTACTTCTACTTGGAAGGTGAGGGTACTATTGATGACGAGCATGTTCGTCAAAGCTGCTTCAAGCTTGTCCAAAGCCTCGAGATCCTCCGCACAGTCTTCACTCTTCATGAAGGCAGATTCTTGCAAGTCGTGCTTGAATCACTCACTCCTGAATTTTCAGTCTACGAAACAGCAGGAGATATCGGTGCCTTCGCGCAGCGCCTCTATGAGCGCAGTTTCAACGATGATGTACCCCTCGGGCATCCCTTTGCGCAGTTCACAGTCATCAAGCAGCTTTCTACTTCGAAACACCGTATCACCATGCGTCTTTCCCATGCGCAATATGATGGTGTATCACTCCCCGGTATCTGGGAGGTACTAAAGGCCGCGTTTGAAGGGCACACAATTAAAGAGACTCCTGGCTTCTCTCGCTTCGCCTTCTTATCGAACGTACAAAGGACTAGCACAATCATGGAAGCCCACTGGAGGCAGCTTCTTGCTCATTCCAACATGACAAATGTGGTATCACGGCGAGCGCCAGAGTTGCGCAATCCATCAAACAAAGTCATGACATTGACGAAGGTCATTCAGCCCGCATCACTTAACGGCCTAGGTCCTACCTTTGCAAATGTAATCACAGCTGCCTGGGCTCTTACACTTGCACATTCAACATCTACATCGGACGTGGTGTTTGGAAATACGGTCAATGGCCGAGGGTTACCGATTGACGGCGTGGAGGATATTGTCGGTCCTTGCCTGAATATTGTCCCTGTACGAGTCACACTTAGACCAGACTGGAAGGTCCTCGACATCCTAAAGTATGTGCAAAGCCAACAACTTCACAACATGTCCGCCGAATCGATGGGCTTTCGCGATATAGTCAGAAGATGCACCAACTGGCCAAAATGGACGAACTTCGGGAGTGTGGTGCAGCATCAGAACATTTCTCTAGACAAATCGATCAAACTTGGCGGCACGACCTACGAGGTAGGATCGATAGGAGCCGACGTCGACCTCGTCGATTTCTCGGTCCTATCTACACCCTTTGAGGGGGGCTCTATGGAGATTAGTCTCCTCGCTTCACCTAGCATCCCGATAGAAGCTACCGAGGAACTCCTTGAGACATTATGCGAGTACACGATGATGTTTACCTCGAATCCGCACGGATCTCTACCTGAACCTTCGGCGTCAATTTCTCACAAGCATAGAATTCCCTTGCCCCCAAGATCCCCTGGGTCTGTCGCTAGTTCACGAACGATTGAGCTGCTTGGGATTAAAGAAGCGGCAGCCCTGGAAAATCTCCTGAAGACCACTTGGAGCGAAGTGTTGCGGGATGAGATAGAGATCAAGCCCGAAACTTCAATCTTCGAGGTGGGCGGTGATGTTGTCAATGTGGCTCAAATTGCAGTTCTCCTGAGAGCCAAAGGCCTGAGCGTGAGCGTGGAAGAGCTTGTTCAATACCCGACTATCGAAGGACAGGTTGACTTGCTTTCCACGCAGGTTGGAAAAGTAATGGGAATTTTAGAGTAGTGTTTTTTTTTGGTCTTTTCTTTCCGTATAAAAGTTTGTAACCTTATCATGGTCTTTGGTAGTTGATATTGAGCAACGATTGTATACTTTGGGTTTCTCTTTTTATAAAGCGGTGCACGATCTTTGTTATAGATGCGAATTATGGGACTCTAGCAAAATTATCACTACTGAGTTGGTGTAGTAAATGTATCATATATCTTAACTTCAATGGGCCCACAAGGTACCGACTCTCGCCTGAGTTTACTCCCTCATGCCGCAGCCATATAGTACAGACCCTTATCTTCCTTGAAAAGTCGATATCTGTTCGACAATCTCTGTCAATGCAATTTCCCGGACCTTCATTCAGGTCATCTAATGGCTATGTGAAGCCTGAGATGCAGCACAAGTAAATGGTCGGGACAGACGGCACAGCGAGCTTCTGCAAGACACAGAGCATCAAACACGCCAGCAAAGGACATCAAGAACATTCGCAAAAGATATAAAAGGTTGTCAAGCAAGCTTCTGCTTGGACTAGCTGAATGCATACGCTAGTTTGCTCCCAGCGCTCGGGACAATCAAAGCTTCGTGTAGACTTCATGGGGACGAAAGTAGAATTTCCTTCTCCGTCTCGTCTAATGAAGCTTACGGATCAAGTGTACCCGCCGCCAACTTATCCCTCCATATCAGCGTATAGCATGAAGTATGAATCAAATCATAATAATATGACGTGATGAGTAACATAAGGACATAAGGGGGCCTTTATACCCCCAATAAACTTTTAGTTCCCGATGGTCCTGTCAGTACTCAGATTTGTAAGGCCTTAGTCATACGGCTGAAGGTTCTATATACTACTGTGAAGTGGCCTCAAACCATCAACAACTCAGAGAACAAATCAATTAGCACATGAATGACAACACAACCAGAATACTCAACTAATACATTTGACCTCCTTATTTGAATAGTCCTAACAGGTCCCGGAAGAGGATGAGGCCACGTTACCGAATGATCTCTCTGAAACGGATCAAATTTTACTTTTCTCCGCTAGAGAGATGAACAGAAGGGTTGGCAACCTTGGTGTGGGAACAAGGCGGAGTTGCCTGCGTGGACCACCGAAATTGCGGCGGGCCGAAGTGCTGACTGTTGTTTCTGAGCCTCTGAGGATGAAGAAGCAATGTATGAAGCAGGGCAATAACGATGGCAATGAGAGAAAGAGCAATGATGTTTTGGCGAGAAAACACGATCTGGAGATCTTGATCCCCTTTAAGGTTACGGGAACCTCAAGCTTTGCGTGCATTTGAGCCGCAATTGTGAGCAACCCTTCTACTGTAGATCACCGATACCCTGAAGGCGATGAGTGGAGATCGCTTTGCACACGTCGTCGAGCGGGTCGGGAGTTTCAATTAAACGCCCCTAAAAGAGGTTCGTGACAAGATTCCTTGCTCTTTGGTAAGGTTAGCTGTTTCGAAACATTTCCACCAAACTTCAGGCTGTCTATTCTTCGAATCCACTCGTAATAAGCGCTGCGACTTCACTCTAAATGCTTCATGGCCAAGCTATTGCTACCAGACGGAATGGGTGACTTTAGTCTCTTCCAGACGCCCAGATGGGCTATTGAAACAGGAACAGGTGGTTGCAAATTAAACATTTTCGTACTCTGCTGGTCTCCGTAGGCTCTGGCCATGGGTCATTTTCGCTTTTGCATATATATGGGCGTGGAATCTAGATTTGTTGGAGGCCATCGCATATTTTGTGCTGTAACATTCACTCTTTTCACTCTCTTCCAATTCATCCCTTTCTTCAACACGTCCTAGTGACTGTTCTGATTCCCTGTACTTCAGCTGGTCTATACTCACGATACAACTTTATATGCTTTGTACATAGACAAGACTTTTCAGATCCCCAAAACACCAGCACGGTCTTTTCAAGAAGTCCTCTTTTTCCGCCATGAAATCTAGTGGTATCGTCGCTCTTGCTGCCACTGTTGCCCAAGTTACTGCCCACGGGTTCGTGCAGGGCATTGATATTGCTGGCACTTAGTGAGATCTCTCAATCTCATTTACATCCACTATCACCCTAACATCTTCACAGCGAGAGTGGCTACCTGGTCAATAACTTCCCATACGCCACCAGTCCACCATCAGTTATCGGATGGGCTGAGACCGCAACTGATCTCGGATTCGTTGCTCCATCCGCTTTCACAACCGGAGACATCATCTGTCACAAGGGTGGAGCGAACGCAAAGAAGACCGCCACCGTCGCTGCTGGGGGAACTGTCCGGATGGACTGGAACACATGGCCAGAATCTCATCACGGTCCAGTCATCGACTACATGGCCAACTGCAACGGTGACTGCACCACCGTCGACAAGGCCACCCTAGAATTCTTCAAGATCGCCGAGAAGGGCCTCGTTGACAATAGCGCTGCCCCAGGTACCTGGGCCTCCGATGAGCTGATCACCAACAACAACTCCTGGGCGATCACCATCCCATCCACCCTCGCCGCTGGCAACTATGTCCTCCGCCACGAGATCATAGCTCTCCACAGCGCTGGCTCCGCCGACGGAGCTCAAAACTACCCACAATGCATCAACCTCGAAGTCACCGGCTCCGGAACCGAGGCACCAACTGGAACTCTCGGAACAGATTTGTATACTGAGACTGATCAAGGTATCCTCGTCAGCATCTACACTGTCGGTCTCGACTATGTTATCCCAGGTCCAGCTCTCGCTTTCGGCGCCAGCTCCGGCTCATCTGGATCTGCCTCATCTGCCTCTGCCCCAGTTGCTACCGCCGCCACCCCAACAACCTTAGCAACTATTGTCCACTCTACTGCTGCTGCCGCTCCAACCGCCGTCGCTGAAGAGGAGGGTGATACTTGCTAGACGCAGATATGCAAGTACGATGGAAAGGAGTACATTTTATTCTTGTAAATATGAAGCAATGTGGCTTGGGATTGTGTGGTACATAGAGGGAAAGTCTTTGATTCTTGTGTATATACCATTTCTTGTACATTTGCACGTCTTTGGAGAGATTCGATTTAGAGCGAAGTGCTTAGGCGCTAAGAAGGTGAAATGATAGAGTTCATATACTACCACAAACCTTACTATGATAAATCGCTTGGATGTCATAACTTAAAGGCTTTGTGAAATCCCCTAGCGGGCCCCTCTACAAGAGAGAACAGACGAGATTTCGATTTCTATGTAATACTCTCAGCAAAGAGTCCTTCGATCCTGCACCATTGCAATCGCCGAGAAGACTTAGGGAATATCACATATTCGCGGCTATTTGCATTAGCATATATCGACATAGTCAATACCAACAGGTATAATTTACACATCACATTTAATATATTAAGATACTTTCCCTCTACATTTCTCGTATTCACTATCACCGTTAAGTTTCTTCGAAAGAACTAAAATGACAATTATAGATTCAGTGCCTTTTGAACCCGCATCATTATTTTCGATCAGCTTCGTTCTCGATCAAGGCAAGCGGCAAGCGATCGTATATCGCTGAATCATAAGATATACAAGTGGGCGCCGCAGCCCACGACATTTAACCTCACTTTTTTTGAGGATTTTCGCCCTCGTGACATGTTCTTTACATTAACTTTCGCCTAATCTTCAACGGGGAGCTGAAACTCGTTCCTCGAAATCCAAAGGGCCACATGGTGGAGAGTATAATGCGGGGATATATTGCCAGCACCTATCACGAGCATTCCGTAGTAATACTAACATTCGGTCAAGCTGGGATTCTCTAGGATTCGTTTCCATCCTTCGGTTCTTTCGGCTAGCTAGTCTGGAGGAAAGGGGATGTTCTTATTGGTTGGCGTGCCGTAAGCAAATCTTCCCCTGAAAGGTCGTCCGCAAGGTTGACGATCCTAATTTGGTCGAAATTGTTCGCTGCATCGCTTTCGCTCTCTTATGAGCCCTAAACTTCACTGCTAGAAAATTAAAAATTCATTGCTTGGCGGGGTGAAAGACGTACAGCGGGAGTCATGGCTCAAGCCTCAAGGAGAGCTCGTTAATTGCTATATTCGGCCGTGGGATTTTAGCAGCGGGATATTAAGCTTATGATGATCTGAAACATTGGGGAGATGAATGCAAAGCAGTTCCCTTTGTAGTTTTGAACTTACTGGTCTCTCGTACTGTGCAATATGACCGACAATGACGCATTAAAAAATATTTCGCATAGCCTCAATCCTACCAATTAGTCACACGCGACCTAGGGGCTCCTTCCACCCAATGTATCCAATGGAATAGGAGGTTTGCCATTCGGTAATACCGAGAAGGGGGATTCCTCATAGCTGCTCGCCTAGTTGCGACCCTGAGCCCGTTTTCCTAAATTGTAGTATGGAGGATCTGCATCGCAAGAAGTATGTAGTACAGAACTCGGTAGACGTCGACGACGGAAATCCTTTGAACATCTCTTCCCACCCATTGGTTTTTTCTGGGGACATGGGGTGGCGAGTGGAGACGAAGTGACAATGTTCCTAGTAAAATGGTGCTCCTTGCCCGTTGTTTAAAGGTCGTTGGGCTTAACACCTCCCTTTCCTCCCTTTCTACTAATTTCATATATAACATCTGCTTTCTGTCATTTGCATCTGCTCTTCACTCACAATCATTATCGTTATAGTTACTCTACCTTCATAAGCCCTTTTGTAAATTCCAATTAGCGATTCTCCTTTAAAATCTCGGGCCATCCCCGCAATGGTATACTCACTACCCAAAGCCTTGCTACTTGCTAGCATCCTAGCAACATTTGCAAACGCAGATTTTCCAGCATTCACTCAAATCCAGCCCTACACCGACGCCCAATGCACCGACCCCGCAGACTACGAGTTTGAAAACGATGTCTTCAACGTGGGGACGCCAAACGAGAACAAGTTCACCCTTGGCTTTGGCGTAGATGCCCCTGACCGAGGTAACAAGTGGCAAAGATACAAAAACGTCAACTTCAAGAATACTTCAGCGCCAGCCAATGGCATTGGTGACTGGGTGTACTGGGATGTTGGGGATGTTGGACACGATTGTAATCACGTTATCATGTTACCTTATGCTGGGAATGTCGGACATGGAGCTATGGCATTTGATCAACCGCCGGGCAACGTTATTGTGGCTGCGAATAAGAGGGGGTGCCACTTTACGCAGATTCCAGTTAGTGATATTTTCTTCCATTTCCAAGCTTGCACTAATAATTCCGTAACCTCTAGGCAAGTACGACTCTATATACTACGTTTTGCTGTGGCTCGCAATGCCAGCACTTCGTTGGGGATTCGCCGGATGGGAGGAAGACAGACAAGCGCTCTGAAGAACTTGTTACTGAGCCCGTTGTCAAGCCGCGTACTGTCGAGGTACCTATGAAGGTCAGTAATCTGGCTGCAAAATCCACAGCTATGGAGCCATACTCAACTACCTATAGAAGGATGTAACTGCACTACTTGATCTTCCTACTCGTCATACTGGCTCCCTCGCTGCTCGAGCCGCCGCGCTCACATCCCCAAATCCCGCTTCACTTCAGCGACGTGAACAATGTCGGTCCGACGATGAAGCCTGCATGGAAAAGGTATGGGCCTCGTGCCAAATCGACAAGGGCGAATCAAGCGCCACAGCCGGTCTCCAAGTCGCCGTCAGCAACATCCAGAAAGCGACCGCAGGACCAGGCGTCGGATCAAGCAGCATCTCTGCTTCTCGCTCTTTCACCATTGGAACCTCATTCTCGAGTTCCGTTGGCGAGTCGACATCTATAGGCGTCGGCGTCTCAGTGGGCATTACAGCCGGTGTGGCGTTCCCGGTGGAGGCAACGTCCACGGTCACGCTGTCGAGCTCGTTCACGAAGGAGTTCAACAAGCAGACGACGAATGAGAGCAATGAGAGCAAACAAACGAGTGTGACGTATACTTCGTCTATGGTGCCTGGAACGCAAGGGTTCTTAAGCTTCACGCCGTACTACAATTGCTATTCTCCCACTATTCAGTGTGGGGAGTCCAAGATGTGGGGGTATTTTAGTATTTGCTATCCGCAGCTTGGGAACGATGGGGCGGTCAAGGGGGAGTACTCTATTGTCATTGTATAGTACGATAACAGGGGAGAGCCTTGGGAGATCTTATACAAGGTTTGAGATGTGTATAGACATTGGACTTTTCATATTGAGGTAGCATTGTCTTCGGAGCTTTTGGCGAACTACTTAGGGTTTATGGAAAAGTGTTAGATAGATTCTTGTAAAAGAACGGGTTCATTTCCGATTTATACGCTCCCTAGCGACGCAATCAATCAGTAGCGGAATGATTTCCTGCGCGCGCTTGATAGTAAACGTTGCGGCAAGTCGCTTTGGGAAAGTGATATATCGTTTAGACTCATCTATAGATCAAGCGAACAACGTCTTCGAGTAGGGGGTACAAGGGAGGTTCGCAAATTCTAGAGCCTACACATCACCACGGACTCATTATGAAGCAAGCTTCACATCAACGAGACAGAACCAATCATCAGGACACGTACCTCTGCCACAGCAAAGCACTTCAAATACCTTGATTAAGAGGGGAGGAAGATAGAACTCGACACGTGACCAGCGCGTTTTTGCACCCTTCTCTTGCCATCAGTGTATTTAAGGTACCTTCCACTCTATCCAAGACATGTGTCCTGATAGCATCCGAGTCCATATGGTTTCGTGGACTTGCCTCGTTAGCAGATGTACGACTCACGAGACTCCCTTCCTACCTGGCGCCATCACATGCCAACATCGTGAAATGACCAAAAGATAGAGCGCGATGAGTTGATATGGATGAAGCCGAGAAACGAGACTGGATGTCAAGGGCACAAGCCGTAGTAATCGTCACGCTGTGCGAGATCTGGTGATGAAGTTTCGCAGAAGACAATCATAGAGTGAATGTGACGAAGTCCATCAACCGAGATCAGCAAGAGAAATAGGGGTGCATTTAAAAGAGAATCCCACTGCACCAAAGTTGCTCGCTATTCCGCTATTTATACCCCTATTCTCCCGAAGGCGGAGTGCATTTGTACTATTCCGCTATTTGTACCCCTATTCTGGTACTACTACACTGTAGCAGAAATAGGAAAGCACCAAAGTTGCCCGAAGGCGGAATGCATTGGTACTATTTCGCTATTTGCACCACGATTCTGCTACTGCTACGATAGCTTACAGCAAGCTTGATTTTCTCCTGAGCCACACGTCATTGCATCCACCAGATCAAGCCACACGTCATTGCACAAGCCACAAATGTCATTCGGTGCATTTGCTTGTTGCAGCCTGGAAAAGCAGGCACCCATAGTGTGTCGTGTGTCCGGACCCACTGATTCGTTCGCTCCTGCACTCCTAGCTCCGCTCCTCATAATAAATTCATTCCATGTGCCAGAGCACCAGTGCCCTCTTTCTGATTCTGCCCCCCTCCCACAACAAATTCAACACAATCAGAGACAATCACAGACAATCCGAGACAATTCCCCCCCAACACCTGATCCTGCTCTGCAACGTTCAGACAAAGAGTCGCTTCATCACAAAGCTTCATTATTGTCTGTATCCTCTTTGCTCCTTGAGAACACCACAATCAACACTCCACAATCTCCGATTCCCAACATCGAGAGCGCCTCAACATGTCCGACATGAGCAGCGATACCGCCATGCCTTCCATCGAGAACAAGTCCATCAATGGGTCTACGGGCCTGGAGAACGCAAAGAATGCCGTTGTCAACAGTATGGTATGCCGCAGCTCGATTCGCAGCTTCATTGATCTTTGCTTGCTGACACTTGAAATCAGTCCATCCAAGCTCCGGAGCTCTCTTCTCGCACAACTGACGATCCATCTAGATACCTCCGCAGCCGCCAGCGCAGTTGCAAGCCACCCAGCCACCCAGAGTGTCACTAATGGTATGTCCGGCTTCACGAGGAAGAAGATATCTTGCTAATCATGTAATCCACAGGCCCAGTGGCGGAGAACGTCAAGGACCAACACGCGAAGACCCAAGCCGAATTTTCGAACCTAGCTGCCTCTCGAACCACACCAGCTACACTAGCTGCCACCGGTCAACAACTCACCCACTACCACTCCTTCTTCGCGAGCCTGTTGTCATGGAATAATCCTCGGGCCTCCGGGATCGCATATGCCTCAATTGTCGTCTTTATCTTCGCCGCTCGGTATTTAGATATTCTCCGATATGCCTTCAAGGTTACATATTTGACCCTGACTGTCACCGTCTTGGCAGAGGTGATTGGAAAGCTTGTGATTTCACAGGGCCTCACGTCACAATTTCGTCCCAGAAAATACTACACTGTCTCGAAATCGACTCTTGATTCTCTTATCGGGGATGTACACGAGCTCATCAACTTCTTCGTCATTGAATCTCAACGTATTGTCTTTGCTGAAAATGTCTTCTTCTCTGCTGCTGTATGTAGCCACCGGTCCCTCTAGGAATCCCTACTAATTGTTTCAGGCTCTTGTCGGATCATTCAGCTCTTACTACCTTATCAAGGTCGTCCCATTCTGGGGTCTTTCTTTGATCACCAGCACAGTCCTCTTCTTGGCTCCCCTCCTCTACAAGACCAACAAAGAGCTCATCGATCACTACCTTACTCAAGCCGCTGATATCGCCAACCAACAGACCAAGCAAGTCCGCGAGATCGCCAGCCACCACGCGGCCCGAGCCACCGAGACCACTAAGCAATACGTTGGGGACTACTCCCACAAGGCACAAGAGATGATTGGTAGCGCTCGTGGTCGATCAAGCTCGCCAACCGTGGTAAAGGCAGAGCCTGCCATCAAGAAAGAGAATGTCACATCTACATACAAAACCGAGGACTTCCCTGCGGCACCAAAGGACGAGTTCAAGGCCCCACCTTCTGTTGAGGCCGTCGACTATCTGAAGTCGGACAAACCTCTGATCGCCGCGTAAACGAGTCACTAGACCCGACCAAACTTTGGCATATCGCTTCTCCCAAAACCATAATAAAATGACGAGTGATGGGTCTAGGATCGCGACCAGGAGGCAGAATATTACGGATGTTGATACGAATATGGCACGAGGGTATGATTCAATGCAGCAATTGCACGAAATATTGATTTAGCAGGCCTTTATGACACTCGTGAGGGGTTGTTGTATTATGATATATGGTGACAGCAGGATTTTCCCCCTTTGCGTTTTCCCATTTTCTTAGTTCGGCCTAACTTTAGCAATACCTAGATTATGGGGGTCCCTTAATTGGTCTTTTGATATCTAGGTCATGCGGCTGACTTTTATTGCATGGCTTGCGTTGTGTTCTTTCTTACTTCATCGATGACGATGGGGAGGCATGGGGTAGTCAGATTGGTTCTCGATGGATACGAAACACAGAGATGAAAATAATTGGTCTTAAGCTTCCTGGTCGGGAGAAACGCATGCTGAGTGATTTTGTTTGTTGCCGCCGAACGCTGTATAAAATTTCCCTTCTTTCTGCCAGCGAAAGGTCCACTTTGTTGCACGGGTTCCACGAAATATTCCAACCCTCCCAAGGATATTATCGACAGCCTCGAATATCTCAAGTAAGAAGATCACAACGAAACACTGCTAGGAGTTGACTTGAGGAGACCAAAGTAATATCTACTAGCTCTACTTTCGATAGGTGATGCAAGGCTCTGCCTGCATCAATGACAGAGGAAGCTGCTGCGTTATCCAGTGTGGATGATTCATTGCTGAAGCGAGGCAGACATAGAATATGCAAAATGGAGGCTGTGTCTTTCCTTCCACCTCAAACTTTTTCACCACATTGCGCACTCAAAAAATTTCACCAACGTAGACTGTATTCGGATGGTGCATGATCACACACTACGGGGTATCTAAACACATGGAAGGAACGCTTGATGGTTGCCCAGATGATGCTTTCTATTTCTGAAAAAGCGTACTCTGTGTAGGTTGGCCCGTATCTGTTATTATCTACAAGCTCGCTCCGAGCCATCTAATGCCTCGACGCAGGGTAATACAGGAGCATCGACATAAAGTCCTTTTGGAGTGGCACCAGATTGGACAATGCAACTATGAAACCTTACGATATGAGTTGTCTCGCAATTACGACTTAAGGTTATCCATCAACGCAGGACCTACCAAGTCCACATCTTCTGCTGTGAATATCTTGGGACTTGAAGCCCCTAGCCCCTTGGACATCCATGGGGAATCTCAAAAGCTGCGGTCAATGTTCAATCGCCTCAGGTCAAGCCATACCCAGCGAGCCCTACTTATTTCTTGGCTCTATGTACCACATTGGCTTACGGTCACGAGCAGAATGATTGAGACATCGACTAAGTCTCCAGCAGGATGGAATTTCTCTGTCCGAATGTACAATATTGTACCATGGAGCTCGGGGACCTATGCTGGGGTTTGTACTCAACTTCCCTTACACAAATTCCCGGATAGTACTCTGACATAAAATAGCAAGCTGCATATAATGGCAAAAAGATATCTGTAAGTTCTTGATAGAACAATGGGCTGAGGACCACAATAAATCTTACCTCAAGTAATTCCAAAGAAATCAACCCATCCAACAGATTAAGAGCATACTTCAACTCTCCGAAGATACGCTTTCTTCTGGTCATTTCGACAACAAAATCGAGAAGTGACACGAATTTTAGCCGCGGCATCAGATTTCGATAAATATGAGACATCTGATCAGTTCAAGGCTCTATTGAACTATTGTTTTTAGAGAGGATGATTGGGCCTTCATGGTGGATCATTTCCACATCTCGCTACACGATCTAACGGCGGCGAAACTATTAGAGTGTTCAAAGATAAAAACCGATGATCCATTCATCTGGCCATATTTCGTCCCTCGAGTAAGACGTCTTCTTGGGAGTGGGACGATAGACTCGCTGCTCTGTTCGGCCACAGCTTCTGGAAACCTTCCGCTAACCCACACCATCGCACGAACTATGCGTATACGGGACTTTGATCATAGACGGCAAATATAAGCGTCTCGTGGGCCTCACTATTGGGAATGAGCCCGGTGACCGGAAGCTCCACTTTTCGGACGCAGTTCTCGGAACGAAGCTTTTGGACGTTTGGGATCTGGTTGAGCATCCTGAGCTGGGCTTTCCTGGAGCTTGGGTTGAAGAGCGATATAAGAAATTCTCCCGATGGGGGGACGTCTATAAGCGGGAGTGTGGAGCGGTTTTTAATAATTTCTGGTGGACCTGATGGACCACCTCACTCTTCCTCTGTACACCTAAGCAGACGCCACGCTTTCACCACCATAACTACAGTTCCATACCATCTACTCCAGAGCGCTCGATAAGCGAGAAACCTCCAAGGGAAGTGATTTGATGTAGGATTCACGCGGTGTCGGATATCCCTAGAACTGCTACATAAACTGTCTTTGGAAGAGCAATCTTTTGCAAATTTTATTCCACGGTCACTACTTATGAAGACATCTGCAGATGGGGGGGTTCAATACGAATTCGGGGTTGGCGCGACTAAGGGAATAAGGAAGAGGGAGTGACTTTTTGGGGGGCGGCATGACTAGGCGTTAATAGTTGGGAGGTGGTGCTTTATTTTGTACCGCTAGGGGAAGGGGATATGCTTAGGGTTTAGTTGTATCTTGAAATTTGAAGATATGAAGGGGATTTTTCTTGAGGTGTGTGAGGATGAGTGGAGATTCGGTTTTGGGGAGGTGGGGAAAGGCAGGTTGGGCATATATGATGTTGGCGGGGAAGGGTTTTTGGTTTGAGAATATGTCGCTGGATTTCATGCGTTGAGGTGTCGTGCTGGCCTATCAAAGCTGCAAGTTCTTGGGGTAAACGTTAGGAAGTCAGGGACGTGTTGTGGGTGCGTGGGTGTGTATAATTAAATGTTATTGCTGTCCAAACAGGCATTGAGAATTAACGTCCTAGCTTTCAACATGCTCCATACAGGATAGAGGCAATAGTAGACTCAGACATGATCGTTGGAGCTCCAATGATATTTTCCTAATGGACAATTTTTGTGGTACTCTTGTTGAAATTACTTGATTTTTTATATTCTGTTACGAATAGAAATAGAGATACAATCACTCTCTCATCTGAAGGAAAGTTGCTTCTTCCATGCCTTCTCAGGTTCTCAAAGCATCAGTAGGAAATTAAGGACTATGTTTTTGCAGAATGACGCAAACTCACACACAGCGTTGCCTCGATTATATTTCGCAGTCAATCAAAGCCATCAATCTTCCATTAGTATAGTACGCCGCCACCAACCCGAAGGGTATCATCCGTTCTCCGCTTAGCATTAAGGCCGTCATTCATACCCCGTCCAATATCAAAGTATCCAGAAAAGAAGATCTAAAAATTCCTGTGTCCCTTTCCCGTCGAAAAATATAGAGCACGATCCACATGCTTGTAAAATCTTGATGAATTAGTAGTGTGCGCTTTTCCACAAATACGCCCAAGTCAAAAGATCGGAAAAAATCCTGGAGATCGAATCGCGAAACAACATTCCCATATCCCACAAAAATCACTCCGCCCTGATTATAAGACCCTTTCAGTCCTTGGGCGCGATAGTGAGGACAACATGGCTAACTCTTCCCTCCTTGTCCTTGAGCGGCGTCCAATGAGTGACATATTTCTCATCAACTCTCACCACTATATCCTTGTCTCCACCACCGAACCAACCCCCGCCGGTTTTCTTCTCCACGAAACCAGTCAACAAGTTGGTTTCCACGCTAACGGCTCGACCTTCGCGCAAGGCGTCTTTCACCACGTTGCTGAAGTCCTTAGCGCGCGACGCCGACGACGAAGAAAATTCCGACAGGACTTTGAAAATGTCCCTGTTGTAGATCGGGACCACGGTGCCGTTGGGAAGGTGGAGACAGAGCATATCGATTACACCTGGAGAGTAGTGGGAGATGAGGAGGGTCTGCATCAGGGGGTTGAATTCCATAACGATGTACTACGGAGTCACGTTAGCATATCTGCACATGAGTGCGTTTTTATCTGTGGACTTACCTTCGAGTAAGCAGTATAGAATGCCTCGATTTGGGTTCTCAGATTGAGCTTGCCAAGTCGATTGACCAACTCTCCCTCCATCCCAGCTTCATCTCGGGCGACATGACGGCGCTGGTTGATGGCATGTGTAGAGTTGTATTTCTTCCAGCTCTTGAAGAAGGAGCTCTTGGCATTTGCACCCTTTCCCTGGCTTTTTAAACTTGCAGCTCGACCGGGGTTAAGGTTGTTCTGGTCGATATTATCAAGCTCATCATCGTTGACACTGAGAATCTTCAAGATGTCTGTGTATGAGTGGATGGTGGTACTACAGTTGATTTGTCCCCCGAGGAAGAAGGCGACGTCTCCTTGCTGATTGAATAACGGAGACACGTAGAGGAGATTCCAAAACGGATCCCCATTCTTGCGATAATTAAGGAGAAGCTCAACTGTTTCCTCGCAATCTTCAATACTGACCTTTAGACGCTTGGGCGCTCCAGGATCAGTCATCTCGCCTTGTAAGAAGCGACAATTTCGTGGGATGATGTCTTTGCGGCTATAACCCGTGACGGCTACAAATCCATCTGAGGCGTAGAGAATTGGATTATCGGCAATTCTGTAGATTTGAATTAGACCCCACGGAAACTTTCTGGAAATTTAGAACTACCTCGGATCAGTCATGCAGAAGCAATCCCCCAACCCTTGGAAGCGCTCTCTGTGGTCTGCAAGAGCCATGGTTGCGGATGCTGTCACTTGGTGCTTTACGAAGCGTGGGTAGATATCACTGGAAATCAGCCTCTCGATTTGAGCTCGAGCATCATCGAATACAGACTCCAAAGCGGGCATGGTATGCTGTGTAATCCGCTTTATGCTCGTTGAAATCCGCTTTGTCTCGGAGTACGGTAGATTGATTTGGCGAGCTGCCTCCGGTGAGACGTATGTCTGGTGTACTGTTCCTAGCAGTTGGGAGATGTCATCAAGTAGGCGAGTATACCGATCGACCTGGGATGTCATGTTAGTCTTTAAGATGCTCAGTGAAGTTTTGACTATAAGATGTGAGTATTGCGACATACAATTTGTAAGAACTCCATATTTTCGCCACAGGCCCTGCTTTGTGCAAAGCGCATCAACCTATGAGCAGTTGTGGGGTTCTTTAGAACCACATGAAAGACTTCAGGGCTGAAGAAGTCGGTAATCCTGCTGATAGGCATTCTGGTGCCGTTCGGATTTCCGTTACCTGAACCACCTGCAGAACTCATCACAGCGGTCTGCATACTTCTGCCATTGCTGCTCTCTTCATTGATTTGTGTGCTCTCGCGAGAGCCATTATTACCGTTCAACTCATCTTCGTTCGCTGGAGATGTGTAACCGTTGGTATCTCGACTATAAACAGCCTGCCGTTCTTCTCTTGCATAACTCGCTTGACGTAGTTGTCTTTGCTTGCTAGGAGAGGGTCGCTCGGCCGGGTATAATTCGTTTCCCCTCCTATTCGATGCGACAGAAGGCAGTGGCAACGGCTGCGTTCTGTTCAAGCTCGTCGCAAGGGCATGTTCATGCGTGTGCGGTTGCTTGATGTCTGGTGGTGGTATAGTGGAGTCGTATGTATCGCTTTGGATAACTTCGTCTATTGAAGGCGGGACACTATCATGGACAGCTGAGCGAGGCATGGGGAAGATTATGAAGAATCTTGTGTGCAAAAGAATACAAAAGTTCAAAGATAGAAATGACAGGCGGGGCTCAGATGGAAGTGGGAAAGTTGTTGGCTAGGACGGGATGACAGTACGAGTAGGGGTAGATCTGAACCAGCTGGCGTCCATCCTAGCATTCAGCTCGTTTTAGACTAAGCACTCCGTACAAAGGAGGCTAAATCGCCGGGGACAAATGAAGCCGAAATCACTTCATGAATTTCACCCAACATTGAGAATCTGGGACATAGGAGGGTGCATCCTTGCGGACTAAGTACGTTGATGTTCCCAAAGAAGTGGTTCGGATCCAACCCGGATATCCAAGCGGCATGGAACGCCTTGCACTGTACCTTGCACATCAGATGGTGCATATTCTCCACTCTCGTAAATGACAATTGGTCGAGAAGAGGACTCACCAATTAAGGCATCTGGTGCTTAACTATATTCAAGTAATCATGGAATTACGTTACAAAATATAAAGCTTATAGCAATGCTTAAAGATCTTTAAGATAGATTCACTCAAAGTCAATCTCCCTTAGTGTTGAAAAATATTCGAGATCTCGTTTACTTCATTAGGAACGAATGGCTTGGCAACCCTACACCTCTAATCTCCGTGAGGCGAGATCCAAGCACTAGTGTTGACCCCTCCTGACAAACTCTGATTTTCGCAATCAAGTCCATTTTTGTCATAAGCCAGGAATCTTCTACTCTCAAAACCCTAACATGTCAACAATCAACGATCTAAAGCTTTCTTTTTACGGCCCGATGGCGGGGTAGCCTGGACAACAACAAGGGAGTTGGCATCGTCTGTACAAATATTGAGTTCTGTCAATCACCCAACGCCTTTGACTTTATGACATGCAGAATTTAAGGGTCTACTGGCTAGAACTTAGTTTGAATAGCGTACGTATAAGACAAGAGCCACAAGCTGCGACCAGACTTGATTACAATATATAGGTTGGATAGGTATACTCTGCGTACACTATAATAGCGTGTCGCTTAGTACGCCGAGAATTTCACATAGAACTAAATAATGTATCCTCTTCAGGTATGTAGAGTTTAGCACAATTCTTAGAAGTAAGGGTCTGTGGGGTTCTCAGAAAATCCAGTTTTTTATTCCTAACATAGGAAAGTTGAGGGAACGTAGAATGTATACGTTGGAGCTCTGGCTGAATCCTAAGGGCACAGTTGGGTTGAAGAGAACCCGAGTGGGTGTGCTGATGGCCGTTATCACTCGCTTAAATGTGCCCTTGATATGTCACAGAGCACCCACAAGAGCATGTGGAACAACATTGTAAAGAGGAGTTCATAAATCGGCATGCCTGCCCACCTAGTTCTTGAGTTGCAACCTTATAGTTTTAAAACATCAAACTCATGATCGTAAGGCGTTAGCCGTGTAACGGTCACGCATGTCACTTATTATTGAGGGTACACCAAGAACATCGTAGATATCGAGTTGGCATCTCAACCTACCAATAGAGAGCAGCAACTTTCCTTCCAGCCCCAGATTTCTCTCTAAGTTAACTTTTAAGCCTGGTAGCCTTACGCTCTTTTTGTCGGCGACATAACATGGGCCGAGTAAGTGACAATGGCGTGTCTCATCAATTCTAGGAGAAACTTATTGACTTGATATACTATATCGGATGTGTTTGTCTGACAATGTCTCCCCACTCGTTGTAGAAGAGTCGTGTGAGTAGTTCAAACACACCAAAATGTCTCCTGCTTCAACGATAATGGGAACTATTGATAGACGACCACTCGCGAGTTGAGCGAGTGATCTTTCGTGCAGAACGTTCTCGTATTCCTTACGTAAGATAATAGCTATGAGCAAGTCCATCACAGAAAAGAACATGTGCTAAATTAGGAGAACTGCTCTTGACAAACGCCAAGCCACAGTTGATATTGGCGCGAGTTTGATTGCGGCAGGGGAGCCGTACTGGAGGAGGTAACACACATTAATCTAGCGCCCAGCTAGCAAGATCTGGGTGTTTCTTCTGGTGTCGAACAGAATCAACATGGTCGAGGAGCTTCGAAGTTGATTTTGGCAGTTTGCCGACCGCGAAGTCTGTAAATACCCGAGCGTGTGCGCTCACATAGTCAATGTTGACTTTACACCCATCAGAAGCAAAGTTTGCGTGAGCATAGAGCATGTCTCTGGGGTCTTTCACTCGTAGTCCTCTAGCTATAAGTGGTTCAAGCTGACCCGGGTCTTACCAGTGCACCACACAACCAAGGAATAAACCACCACAACAATTCACAATAGCACTAGGATCTGTCTCCAACTAAAACAGAGTAAGGAGAGTCTGTTTGCACGTTTCCTATATTTTGCGATGTTTCTAACACTTCCAAAGTGTTGAAGATTGTCACGTTCACGGGTGGCTGAACCGGACGTTTATTTCCCCCACCTAGAGAACACCCTAGTGATATCAATCACATTCAAACTTTCTCGCCAGAGGAATTCTACCGCGCAAAGCGACATGTAACAAAACGCTCATAATTTCATCGATAAGTAGCGCCAGTAGACGTGGGACTGATTTGACATCCCGAGAGATATGAGGTGAGTGTCCGATTTTGGATTTCATCTGAGTTGAAGTTCAAAGCTCGAAAGCGAAGAACGAGAATAATTAACAGTACGAGGGAGAAAAGCACCATAATACCAGGGTTGGGTAGCCAGATTGTGCTGCTACCGAAACGTTGAGAGGATGGAAGGGAAAGGGGGAAGTAGGGGGATGTACTTCATTAGTTCTTTGAGTTTGGGGTGGAGGTTTGTCCGCCTCAGCATGGTAATCTACTTCGACATAGCAAGTACCTTCAAGATGACCAAGTAAAGCAGTGGTATACCTTCATCCTCAGCAGTCGCGTCTTCAGTAATTGAAATAGCAGCATAATTCTACATTTCGCCATTACTCACGCGCTGATTATACTCGCTTAAATACACGGATAAATACTCAGGGGGCCTCCGCTTACTTCCGACTAATACGTGTAGGATTAATCCAAATAGATCTTTCTCAACCAGCTTGTTCTTTCTCCTTAATGGCAGTGGCTGGGTTAAATAAAGATAAAAGGGAGAAGCAAAGATACAAATCTACTCGGCTGCACATTGAGAACTCTTGTCATCGTATAGTACGGAGTCTATTAATAGACGTACGCCGACCTTCATCTCCATAATCATGGTCTCAGTGCTCGTATCTGAACGGCCAATTAAAATTGTGATGACCGCTCAAGCTCTAATCAAGATCCCTAGAGCCTAAATAAGCTACACGCTAAAGTCCAAGCCGTAAGAACGGACAAAAAGAGATGAGAAAGTGCTATTAGTACGGAGGTCACGTAGTGATTTAGTCTGCTGTTGATTTGGGTACGTATAGGGGTTCGGAGTAAGGGGTGGGGAGTCAGGCGTTAGGAATTGAAGAGACAATGTGGAAAGAGAGTAGAAAATCGGAATCGCCGAAGCTAGAACGTTTCTAGCAGGTCATGTTGAAACAATAGTGTTATATCAGAGGTTCGCAGTCTCCATATAGCAGCACTGATATCTGAAGGGGCCGAAATTAAGCAGTAACGGTATTTTTCTTCCTCCCTCTCTTGACTTTCTCTTTCACTTCCTCTTCTTTGCCAATGCGCCAGTCGCAAATTTCTGCGAACTCGCACATGCCGCACTTAAACGCTTCTGCCTCGCATACACCCGCCACGGGTCGTTTGCCTCTCCACCATTCGAGCTCACTATCGACATACTTCTTCAGCTCTTCTTTATCCATTATGATGGTCTTGACACCCATGATCTCAGCCGTATCGGATGACCGGTATTCCGTCTTCAGAACCTGTCCCAAAGAATCTGCACCACGAGGGAAAGTAGTTTTGAACTCAGCGAGCATGAAGGTCCAGAGTAGGGAGAGCGTGTTGTGAGATAGGAGTTGGTCCACGGAATCTTGGCTTAGATCCTGGAGCTCAGAATTCTGAGAGGATATCCACTCATTATTGAGACTCCCCCCCAATGATGCGATGAAGGCATCAGAGAACATCTTCTCAGCATCAAGACCGTGGCGGTCCACAAATACCCGGAAGTCAACGGTGCCTATGACTAGGTTTAAAATGAGCTGGTGATATAGCATGAGCTGCATTCGTGTGGGCCGAAACGCGACTTCATTCGGCAACCTTCTTACTGAGCGCGTCTTTACGTCGCAAAGATATATCTTGTTAGTGTCCTTGGTCTCGCGGCCTTGTTTCGCGGCATCTTTGATCGAGGTGCCTCCTGCCGATTGAAAAAAATCCGATATCGTTGCTTGGGTAGGCGGTGCCTCGTTTTCCACTACTTTACTGTGCAAGGCCTCGAGATTGGCATCGGGGCAGGTGTAAGTCAATTCATCAATGACACCATTGACCGCAAGACCATCCACGACACCCCATACTTCTAATTCCCGCGTAATACCGGTCTCTCGTAGATTTCGCAAGCCTTGTATAACGTTCCATATCCTCAAACCCCAATCATCTTCTCTGGTTGTAGTTTCAACTGGAACTCTAATGTGGTTTTGGTCTTCGAGCTTCTGATGCACAGCAGTCCCTCTTTTCATCGCAGGCGTGCGCCGTTTCTTCCCATGTTTCGTCAAGGAGTACCAATATTGCAGTTCACACCAAGCAGGTGATATCAAGTCTGTCACGGAAAGTGCTTTCTTTGGTTTGGTGCGAAATCTCTCCAGTGGCGAGCGTAAATCCGGACTCTTGACATCTGGTACTTTCGGAGGCTCTTCTACCAACGTCTCGTGAGCAACTCTATTTCTTGCTAAACGCTTCAGTATTTGTCAGACAACCACAGCGCAGAAACAAAGAGGATTCTTACAATTTGTGGCCTCCTCGCGACTTCCGGTCGACTGGGTGAAATGTGGAATCGCCTCCTGAGCAGATCTTGTAGCTTGGGATAGCGAAAGCTCTTCTTTGACGCCCAAAACACGAGGGAGACAGAGTTTACGCTCTGGCAAATCGTTCTCGACTTCATCGATGATCGGGTTGTCTTCTGTAGCAATGCTGCGCGCTGATAACAAATATGCCACCATCTGCTCCTGCTCTGGGGAGAAATCAGAGCCGTAGTCGCTTTCTACGTCCACGAGATTTGCTTCGAGGGAAGGAATATTTGCCACGGAGCTAGCCATGTTGAGAATGAGGCACACCAAAGGGCCATATCATCGTGTTAGTTGGTGCTCTTGGAGTTGTCTATGACGACTTGAGGCACGGATTGAGATTCGAACTTCGAAGGTCGACGCGACGATTCACGTGAGCGCCGAAGTCTTATCGCCGAAGTCAGCCTCTTACTCCATCGACTCCGACATAGAGAAGACACATTTACAAGCTCAAGTCTATATCCCCTGTGAAATCTCACTCACAGGAAAGAGAAAGGATTTATTAAGAATTTTCTAAGCTTCTACCATTAATGCTAATAATGCTTCTTCTTGAATTGGAGCACGTTCCCGCAAACGCCACAGCTATGTGGCATTTTCAGACGAAGAACCTTAAACTTCTCCTTTTGTTAATAATGTTGTATGTAACTTGATGCGAGATGCTGCATTCTTGGTTATTCCAACAGCATGAAATACATGAAAGAACATCTTCGGCACAAGGAATTACAATACTTTACCAAATCAGCTGGACCTTGCAGCCTACAGCTGTCACCAGGCAACATCGTATCCAACAATATCTGAGACATGGGCAACTCCAGCTTTGCCTTACCTAATGCACTTCACTTCACTTCATACGTGTCTACCTATCTTTATTTTATTTCTCTGTCCATATCGAAAAGCCAGAATAGGCAGCAGGAAGCATAATAAACTCGAAGAGCCCCCCTTAGTCTGCAAGGTGTTCCGGCACAGCACGTCGGACAACGATCTCGTACCTGCATACATTCGGGCGATTGCAGGCTGATCTTCAGAACCGATCAGATCTAGTATCATGTGTATTTGCTCCTCAAGCCGGAGACAATATCTTTGAGATTTACCTTCTTCCTACAAATATACGGGTAAAGGGGCATACTTCGCTCTCTACCAGGACCCTTCGACTGGCATATTAAGATGACTGAACCTCTCTCAACATCTCAGAGGCCTTTCAGACCAACCTTGACTTCCATGCCAACCGAGATACACCTTCTCATTGCCTCCAACCTCACATACCCCGACGCCTTGTCACTCAAACATGCAAACCGACACTTTTACAATCTGGCATGTACTGGCATTAAACTGAAGATCGAATGGTTGATTGAGAGAAGGACATTACACCTCGACTGTCCTCATGACAAGGGATGTGAGCTGGGAAGTGACATGAAGTTTTGTCGAGGAAGTGTAAAGCGAGTACACATTAATTTTCTCATACACCGGTTCTATTAACATTCGTATTAGGCTGCTTATGGAACGCCGACGTCAACATTTCGAGTGCGAGACTCGACCAGGCGGGCGAGGTTGTCTCATTTTCGGGACCAAGATATGTACGCATCAGAAAGCACGGCTCAGCGCGAAACAGCAATTCAAAAAGACGTACCGAATCCTGTTTTCAAAGCTCGGCACGCTATTGTGGTGGCTCTGTCTTGCTCTGATTGGAGCAGGAGTTTCTTGGGGCTGGATGGAACATCAAAGACGCACGATCGATGCAGGATCTGCTCTCGTTATGCAGGTCAATGAAACCGCTTGATTGGGAGAGAAATAGCGAGGTAAGTCCTTGTATTATTAAAGGGGGTATATATCTAAAGTCGAAAGGTTTAGCCAGAGACTCAATATCACTTTTGTCTCAATGTCCGGTGATGTGTAGTAGAGTCGGAGGAGTTGGGAGGGAATACCAGGAAACTGAGTAATTCATAGCACAATCTATGCAAATATCAAGCTTAGCCCCATTATTTTAGACTAAATCACCAAGGATGTCTATCACCATTCCAATCCCAAAATGTCGCGCCTCCATTACCATTCACCTCTCTACTCCAACCCTTCTCCTCGACAACCCTCAGCACCCCCTCTACACTCTCCCCAACCGAAATCTGTCCCGGGACCTCCCACACAAGATTAACACTACTCGCCATATCTGTCTTCACCTCTCCCGGATGAATCGCTAGAACAACTGGACATTTACTCTTCTCATTCTCATATTTTCGTACTAACTCATATGAGAGGTGGCGTAGTCCCTGATTCAAGGCGACTTTGGACATGGAATACGCGGCGAAGCCATCTTCATGGGAGAGGAATTGAGATGCAGAGCCCGAGTCTGACGAGACGAAGACGAGGGTGCGAAGGGTGAGAAGAGGGTTGGCGAGGAGGAGGGATGCGGCTTGGAGGGGCCCGAGGGCATTTATTTGGAGATGGTGTGAGAAGGCGTATCTTGAGCTTTTGAGAATTGTCAACTCTCTAGTGACATGAGGATGTACAGTACACCAACAAGTAACTCGCCTCAATTCAACCACTCAAAACGCTAGATATGATATGAACAACAAAGAGGATGACTTACAAGTCTGAGACCCTTGCTGGATATTCCAATATCCCAGCATTGAAAATTGCAACATCAATCAATCCTTTCTCTCTCCCGTCCTTCCCACCAAGTACATTCGCACCTTCAACCAAGAGGCTTTCAACAGATTGAACAAAATCTGTAACGCTCTCCTCTTTACTCACATCACAGTTCAAAATTCTTACATTCCCTGAGTTCTTATGGGTAGTCGACAAGCTAAAGAGGCCTGGCGAGGTATCCTCTGGCCAGGATACTCGCTCAGTCGCTATGACAAATTGATTCTTGTCGAGGAGTTGACTGGTGAGTTCAAGGCCGATTCCCCGTGAGGCTCCGATTATTAGATATGTTTTCTTCGTTGGATCGGGCATTTTGTCTCTTGATTAGCTGTGGCGAGGAAGTGAGGATTGAAGAGTGGAGTGAGGTACCTACCCTGTATTTTACCAAACTCGTAAGGATAACTCGTAGGTGTTGTGTTTTAGTCAGCATTTGCTTAATTACCTTATAACCTACAACTTCTCTTTGTGCTCTTACTCCGTACAATATAACGGAATACTATACTTATTACTCACCCACGTATCCACGTACCCACGTGCCCACTTAATGCTATCTTAGGCGCAAGTCTACAAAGAAACACAGCTAATCAAAGCTGCTTAACTAATGATGAGCTAATAATCGTGCTAAGATTTCGCTAAGATTTCGCCTCAGGCCTCCGGCCGTAGTATTACTTCTTACAACTACATTGTAAGAAGTATAAATATTAATCGTAAGACTGCCTGCTCCTAAATTCTACTAGAACCGGTGGCCTCTAGGCAGAACGCGGAAGTGGTGTGGACTGTAGCGGTAATGAAAAATTCGATTTCTTGGTTTTCGGGCGAGGCGGTAAGGTTACAACCTCCAGGGCTTTTTAATTCCTAGGCGAGGCAAAAATTGCCACTCACGCTGCTTTTACTTTACACAAACACGTCAAATACGTCAAATTA
>MU251439.1:0-116075 GCA_019669835.1 Amylocarpus encephaloides | reverse complement strand
TACACTAGTGGCTCGCTTATTCTTCTGGCCAGGAATGGCAACTAATATCCGTACGTTTATACAGAATTACGACAGTTACGGGAGGAATAAGACATAGAGGTCTCGCCGACAGGGATTCTTAAAGCCACTACTTATACTAGATCGAATATAGTCCGAAATATCTATAAACTTTATTACGGATTTGCTAGTCTCTAAAGGCTGCCGAAATATGATTATAGTCACGGATCGGTTAAGTAAAGGGGTAATAGTAGATAGCCTAGAAGATATTAAAGCTAAAACAGTAGTAAAATAGTTCCTACGACGATATCTGCCCTACCACTTCCTGCCTTTAGTAATTGTCTCCGACAGAGGTATATAGTTTACAAGCGCCCTATGAAAGAGGGTATGTGAGCTACTACGAATTAAGCGTAGGTTGTCTACTACCTTCTCGCTAGAGACTAATAGTGCTACCGAACGAATAAACGAAGTAGTTGAAACAGTCTTACGCCAGTTTATAGACTGGGCCTAAGAGGACTAGCTTGAATAGTTGCCGCTAGCTGTATCTAGAATATGTGAACGGGACTTAACATCTATAGGCACAAGCCTATTCTTCCTGTCCCACGGATGGCATCAGAGCCTACTTAAAGACATCGAATTATCAGAGGCAGATAATAGAGACTCCCTAATCGCTAAAGCTGACCGAATTGTACGGAAACTAAAAGAGGTAAGAGAGTAGGCGTAAGCGGCAATAGCGGCGGCCTAAGAAGCCCAGGAGTAGGCGACTAATCGGAAGCGCGACCAGGCACCTAACTACTAGGTAGGGGATAAGGTATAGCTTAGTCTAGAGAATATTAAAACAGACAGGCCCTGTAAGAAGCTGGATGCTAGGTATACGAAGTTTACAGTTACAGAGGTCGTTAGATCTCATAGCTACCGCCTAAATATACCGCCGGGTATATATAATATATTTTATACTAGACTCCTACGACCCGTATACGCGACGCCGCTACTAGGACAGGTTATCGAAGAAAGCTAGCCTCCCGTAATACTCGTCGATAACATAGAAGAGTACGAGGTGGAGCGTATACTTGAGTAGAAGAAAGCTCCTGGAAGGGGTAATCGACAGAAGTACCTAGTTAAGTGGGTCGGTTATGGACATCCAACTTGGGAGCCAGAATCGGCAATGGAGGGTACTACCGCCCTAGTTAAATGGAAGGAGTATACGGCTAGGCAAAAGCGAAGGGAAGAAGGGGGGTAATATAAGGGTTAGGACCCTAGGGTGTGCTCGGGCTAAAAGCTCTCGCTAAGCACAGACTCTCGCTAAGCACTAGCCACGAGTGGAATTCGATTCAGTTCGACGCTACTCTATCCTATTACTTCTAGAAGGTTCTAGTTGCCTCTTCTTATGTATATAAGACCCCGTAGGAGCTGCGCTTTTACGAGCTCTCTACGTACTTCTTAATTAAATTTCAGAAACTATTCCTTTTGAGTTATTCGAGGTCTGGCCTCTCATAGTAGTAGTTTACTTCATACGGTTATATTATAATAAAGTTACCTCTTCGCCTAGAAAGACCTACTATAATATCTTACTTTGTTTATTCGTTTATTTTTACCTTTTTTCACGTTATATATTACTAAACGTAGTATACGTTATATGTCCCTAAACGATAGTCACATAAACTCCCCCCTTAAACGCTCGCGAAAGACGTTATAGAGGTAGAGGTCGAGGTAGAGCCTCCTCTACTTACACGCCTACATAAACTATTAGAGCCTTAATTACTATCTAGCCGATAGATAACGAATCTCTTCTTAAAGAATAATTCTAGGACGAGTAACGTAGTAAAAGCTCTCTTCTCTTACTACTACTAATTACTCCTATATAGTACGACTAGATTATAACGAGACTTAACTCCCTTAGCTAGGATAATACTTAATTATATATAACTATCTAGGTATATAACGCTATCCCTACTATTAAGAAAGGTAGAGTAATTACTAGACGTACACGTTAGTAGAATACTCTAAGGAGTTCTCTATATATCTCTATAGGCTAGAACCGTTAATCTAGATCTTTACGACGAGCTAGGGTAAGCTCTCCCTTAAGCTCTACTATTCGAAACGCGAGACTTAGCGCTAAGGTTAAGGACGTGCCCTAATTAGACGACAGAAACAACCCTTCCTTACTTTAGTAGTAACTCCTACTTAGAAGTAAACTAGTAGTAAACTCAGACTACTTTACTAGTAAATTAGATAAGAAAACACATATGTTTACTTATACAACTAGTAAGGTAGCTACCTTACTTAAGATAGCTATAGTAGCGGAAGATAACCTAGAAGACGCCTTCCCGGATTAGGAATCTATAGTTAAATACCTAGTTACTAGCCTCTAGAACCTACACGAGAAAGCCGATATAAGACATAAATATAAACACCTTAGAATAGAATTAGACGACTTATTCTTCGACTTTAAGCTTAAGTTCTTATAGTATACTACCTAAGGTAGGATCGCTAAATTAGAGTAAAAGAATAACCTATACGATAAGCTTACTAAGCCTCTATAGAACGAAATACGTATCGAGGTCTAAAAGATAAGAGACTTTAATAACTTCGCCGACCTTACTTCTAGAACCGACGTAAGGCTTAAGCGAGATAGAGCGAGAGCCTAGGCTATAATCGAAACTAAGAGTCGTACTAAGCTTAGACGTTCTATTACCCCTCTCTTACTTCCGACTACGTCGTAAGCTAAGACTAGTACTACACCCCTCTTATCTCGTTACTTAACTTCTATAAAGTAAATTATTAAAAGACGTAAGACTACGGTCTCTCTACCTAATATCACTTACTATAATTATAGAAAATCAGGTTATATACGCCCTAAATACCCTCACTCTAAGCGAGATATAGACCTTAATAAGATTATAGAATAGGAGGAAGAAAGCGAGTTAGAAGAAGACGACGAGCTGTCGGGAAATGAAAGCGCCTAAGAGAAGACTCCTTCTTAGGCGAGTTAGTTAATTTAGCTAAGCTAGATCTATAGTAGTTAATAGGTGAAAAGTATATAACTATTTTATATAACTTATCTATAAATAGATACGTACTTTCTTTATAAGTACTTATTAACTCTAGAGTAAATAGATTCGTATTTATTAACTAAACTATAGTAGTTAACTAGACTAAATTCCTAGGAATTAAAGCTTAACGACTATCACGCCCTATCTCTATCTTAGGATATAATAGACAAAGCGAAGTAAGTATCTCTTACGTTCTTCGTCTATATCTTATAATTAATAAATAACGACAATTAAACCTACTATTTATAATTACCCCCTTAGGCTCTTACTAAGTAATCCTAGGACGAAAATAACTTAAGTACTTTAGGATTACACTCGATTATTAAGCTAGACGCTTAACTTAGCCCCTAGAGTACTACGCGACAACCCTCTAGCTATAGAACGAGATAATTATCCCGTAAGTAGTAATTATACTAAAACGACTAGTACCTTCCTACTAAGCCGATATAGTTAGGAGAGATAAAGTAATATTAAAAGAAGAGAAGCGACGATAAGACGAACGAGTTATAAGTACTATAATTAGTCGATTACCTTCGTCTACTTCGCCTACTTCGTCTACTTCGCCTTCGCCTCCGCTACTAAATAAATAGTTAGAAGTTATTATAGGAGAGGTAATACCTCTAATAAAGTAACTCTATTAGTTTAAGCCGTAGCTTTAAAGACGTATAACTTATAAGTTAGAGCTCTGGAAATCTCTACACTAGATAAACGACAGGCTCTAAGATAAGTAACGAGCTTAGGATCTAGCTCTCTCGCGCTCGCCTAAGCCGCTATAGAAGCCCTAACTATATTTAACTACTACTCTAGACATTTCTCTAATTTCTAGTCACGCTATACACCTAAATAGTTAATAGACCGATAATAAGCTCTTCTCTATAAGCCTATACGAGATAGACTGTGTTCTTAACTAAAACTCGGCCTCTCTAGGAACAGTAGGCTAGGAAGACCTACACTAGCTACTAAAGACCTATTTATAGTTTATAGACGTGTTTTCTAAGTTAGCCTTAGACTAGCTTCCGCTATATCGCTCGTACGACCATAAAATCGCTCTAGAAGCCGACGAAAAGTAGCTTTCATATAGTCTACTATATAAAATAAGTGTACGAGAGCTCGAAGCGACAAAATAGTACCTACTTAAAAACCTAGATAAGAGATTTATTAAAGTAAGCTAGGCACCCTTCGCTACTTCTATACTCTTTATTAAGAAACCGAATAGTAGCTTACGATTCTATATTAACTACTATAAGCTTAACGCTTTAAGCTATAAGGACCGATACCTCCTACCCTTAATAGATAAGACTCTAGCGCGAATTTCTAGGGCTAAGATCTTTATAAAACTCGACATTTACTAGGTATTCTACTAAATACGAATAGACTCTAACTTAGAGGAGTTAACGACCTTTCGTATAAGATATAGCGTCTATAAATATAAGGTTCTTTCGTTTAGACTTATAAATAGGCCTACTACGTACTAGAGGTATATAAATAACGTCCTATTCGACTACCTAGACGACTTCTATACTACCTACCTTAATAACATCCTTATCTATTCGAACGATCCTCTAGAACACGAAATACACGTTAAGCTAGTACTATAAAGACTATATAACGCGGGTTTATAGGCTAATATTAAGAAGTACGAATTTAGTATTATATAGATAAAATACCTTAGCTTTATTATCTTAACTAATAGTATTTCTATAAACTCGGAAAAGGTTACTATTATATAAAACTAGTAAGTACCTTCTATAGTAAAGGGTATATAATTGTTCCTAGGCTTCTATAACTTCTATAGACGATTTATTAGGAATTATAGAGTGATCGTAAAGCCTCTAACGGCCCTTACTTATAATAGCGTACTATTTAATTTCGATAACTACTATTATCACGTATTTTAGACTCTAAAAGATACTCTTACTTCCGCGCCCTTACTCTAGTACTATAACTTAGAGCTAGAAAGTATACTAGAGACCGACGCTTCGAATAGGGTAATTATAGAAATTTTCTTATAGAAGTATAGCGAGCACTAGTTGCCTATAGCCTACTTTTCGAAGACTATAGCCCTAGCTAAGTGTAATTACGAAATCTACGATAAGGAAATACTAGCTATTATTAAATCCTTAAAGGAATAGAGGCCGGAGCTCGAGCGTATAGCCTAGCGTATCTAGATTTACATAGACTATAAGGCTCTTAAGTACTTTATAACCTCGAAGAACCTAAACGCGCGCTAAGCTCGCTAGGTAGAAGCTTTAGCGGAATACTACTTTATTATTAAATATCGCTCTACTAAAGAGAATACACGTACGGATGCCCTAACGAGGCGAACAGAGGAAATAGAGGCCTAGGATTTAGTAAAGAAGACTGACCGGCTACGTTAACTACTCTGAAATAACTAGATTAATCCTCTAATTTTACGCCCCGACTCTACTTCTACTAGCTAGGCTCTAATTAACTCCTTAGACATAACCTCTCTTTCCTCTAGAACGTCGATAATTAACCGAATCCTAACTACTAACCGTACCTCTAAGTTACTTATAGCTATTCGCTAATAAGTAGAAGCTAACGTAGAGAGTCTCTTTACTCTAGAAAATAAACTATTACTATACTACGACCGTCTTATAGTTTCTAACTTCTAGAACTTACGTACGTACTTAATCCGTAAGGCTTATAACTAAGTGTCTACCGCTTATCTAGAACGTTAGAAAACTCATAAAATACTAGTCGTACGCTACTACTAGAAAGGTATATAAAAGAACATTTAATAGTATTATTAGAACTATTATAACTACCGCCGCTTAAGTAGCCCACGAGATAAGACGCCTAAACTACTTTAACTACTCCCTGTTCTAGACCGCCCCTAGTAGTATATTATAATAGACTTTTATAGCTTTCTAAAGAATAAGTTAGAGTACGATAACGTGTTTATAGTAGTCGACCGACTCTTAAAACAGGCTATATCTATCTCTTATTATAAGATAGTTATAGTAGAGGATATAGTAAGACTCTATATTTACTACGTGTATCGCTACTATAGTACTACTAAGTTAATTATTTTAGACCGTAAACCTTAGTTTATCTTAGCCTTCTAGAAAGAGTTTAACCGTATACTTAGAACTTAGCTAAGGATTTCTACTACCTACTACTTATAGATAGACGAATAGACCGAAATTATAAACTAGTACCTAGAACAAAGGCTACGCCTATTTATTAGCTACTACTAAGACAATTAGGTAGAGCTACTACCTATAATAAACTATACCTAGCTTACGCTACTACATAAATCGCTTAGCTAAATAAGCCTATTCGAAGTACTATACGGATACCCGGCTCGTACTTCTTTTAACTAGAATATACCTATTATAGCCCCGTCTAACTAAATAAGTGTAGAGAAGGTAAGAGCGCTTACTAATCGTATAAAGGATGTATAGGAGGCTATAAAACGAGGGCTCTCTTTAACTTACGAGCGTATAAAAGCCTCTACTAACAAGTACTATCGCCTAGTAGATTTTAGAGTAGGAGACTTTGTCTAACTTACTAAGAAACACTTACGTATAGAGAGGCCTAGCTATAAGCTTAACTTTCTAGAGGCTAGCCTATATAAGATTATCTAGTAAGTAGGTAACGCTTTTAAGCTCTAACTATCTAATTTAATAAAAATCTATCTAGTCTTCTCCTCTAATAGATTACGTAAGACTTCTTAGAATCCTTTACTAGGCTAAAGTAATCTAGAGCTACTACCTATTAATATTATAGGCGACGATAAGTAGGAAATTTAAGAAATTCTTATAAGTAAAGGACGATAACACCTCTACTACTATGTTAAATAGCTAAACCGAGACGAAGACCTATAGTAGTATCCTACGTCTAACTATAAATACGCCTCTCACAAAGTGAGAGACTTCTACCTAGCTAACCTAACTCGACCTAGCCCGCTAGCTCGCTTATACGACTGGTTAAATACTTGGGAAGGTGAAAGAGACGATTATAATAATTTAGATAGTAACCTAATTATAGATACTTAGTCGAGGACGACCTTCTTTTAAAGGGGGGGTACTATTACGAAGTTAGAGGAACTAGGGGCCGAGCACGTATAGTACGTGACACGTACGTACTAGTATCTTATATTTAAGCTTCCGTTCCTCTAGAACTCTCTTCTCTCCTTACTTTATTATTCGCTTAATATAGTAGTTTCCGTTTAACTTCGTATTTATTATAGTAAGTAGTAGTTTACTTTACACGGTTATAGATAAGGTAATTATAGAAATTTTCTTATAAAGTATAGTAAGTACTAGTTACCTATAGCCTACTTTTCGAAGACTATAGCCCTAGCTAAGTATAATTATAAAATCTACGATAAGAAAATACTAGCTATTATTAAATCCTTAAAGGAATAAAGACTGAAGCTCGAGCGTATAGTCTAGCGTATCTAGATTTACATAGACTATAAGACTCTTAAGTACTTTATAACCTTAAAGAACCTAAACGTACACTAAGCTCGCTAGGTAGAAGCTTTAGTAGAATACTACTTTATTATTAAATATTACTCTACTAAAGAGAATATACGTATAGATACTCTAACGAGATAAATAGAGGAAATAGAGGCCTAGGATTTAGTAAAGAAGACTAACTAGCTACGTTAACTACTTTAAAATAACTAGATTAATCTTCTAATTTTACGCTCTAACTCTATTTCTACTAGTTAGGCTCTAATTAACTCCTTAGACATAACCTCTCTTTTCTCTAGAACGTTAATAATTAACTAAATCTTAACTACTAACCGTATCTCTAAGTTACTTATAGCTATTTACTAATAAGTAGAAGCTAACGTAGAGAGTCTCTTTACTCTAGAAAATAAACTATTACTATACTACGACCGTCTTATAGTTTCTAACTTCTAGAACTTACGTACGTACTTAATCTATAAGGCTTATAACTAAGTGTCTACTATATACCTAGAACGTTAGAAAACTTATAAAATACTAGTTATATACTACTACTAGAAAGGTATATAAAAGAATATTTAATAGTATTATTAGAACTATTATAACTACTACCGCTTAAGTAGCCTACGAGATAAGACGCCTAGACTACTTTAACTACTTTCTATTCTAGACCGCCTCTAGTAGTATATTATAATAGACTTTTATAACTTTCTAAGAGATAAGTTAGAGTACGATAATATATTTATAGTAGTTAACTAACTCTTAAAATAGACTATATCTATCTCTTATTATAAGATAGTTATAGTAGAGGATATAGTAAGACTTTATATTTACTATATATATTACTACTATAGTACTACTAAGTTAATTATTTTAGACCGTAGACCTTAGTTTATCTTAGTCTTCTAAAAAGAGTTTAACTATATACTTAGAACTTAGCTAAGACTTTCTACTACCTACTATCTATAGATAGACGAATAGACTAAAATTATAAACTAGTACCTAGAATAAAGGCTATATCTATTTATTAGCTACTACTAAGATAATTAGATAGAGCTACTACCTATAATAAACTATACCTAGCTCGTACTTCTTTTAACTATAATATACCTATTATAGTCTTATTCGACTAAATAAGTGTAGAGAAGGTAAGAGCGCTTACTAATCGTATAATAAATATATAGAAGGCTACTAAATAAGAGCTCTCTTTAACTTATAAGTATATAAAAGCTTCTACTAATAAGTACTATCGTCTAGTAGATTTTAAAGTAGAAGACTTTATCTAGCTTACTAAGAAATACTTACGTATAGAGAGGCCTAGTCGTAAGCTCGACTTTCTAGAGGCTAGCCTATATAAGATTATCTAGTAAGTAGGTAACGCTTTTAAGCTCTAACTATCTAATTTAATAAAAATTCATCTAGTCTTCTTCTCTAATAGATTATATAAGGCTTCTTAGAATCCTTTACTAGGCTAAAGTAATCTAGAGCTATCGCCTATTAATATTATAGACGACGATAAGTAGGAAATTTAAGAAATTCTTATAAGTAAAGGACGATAACACTTCTACTACTATATTAAATAGCTAAACTAAGACGAAGACCTATAGTAGTATCCTACGTCTAACTATAAATACGCCTCTTATAAAGTAAGAGACTTCTACCTAGCTAGCCTAACTCGACCTAGCCCGCTAGCTCACTTATACGACTAGTTAAATACTTAGAAAGGTAGAAGAGACGATTATAATAATTTAGATAGTAACCTAATTATAGATACTTAGTCGAGAACAACCTTCTTTAAAAGAAGGGGTACTATTATAGAGTTAGAGGAACTAGGGGCCGAGTACGTATAGTATATAACACGTATATACTACTAGTATCTTATATTTAAGCTTTCGTTTCTCTAGAACTCTCTTCTCTTCTTACTTTATTATTCGCTTAATATAGTAGTTTTTATTTAACTTCGTATTTATTATAGTAAGTAGTAGTTTACTCTATATAGTTATAAGTATTATTAGAAGTCTCTAGTATAGACGGTTACTAACTCTTTCTATCGTAGAGCTTTAATAGTCTATTCTACCTCTCTTCGCTCGTCTATAACTCTAAAGTTAACCTTAATCTTAGAAACAAATCCTTTCTAAGTACTAAAGATTTTAATAGTCGTATCTTCTACTTTGTCTTTATTTATAGTATCGTTCCTATTACTATAGGTAAGATAGTTCTTAAGAAACTCTTTAATCTAGTTTAAGGCCTTTCTCTTAAGTAGTATAACTACCTAGAGAACCTATTCTATCTTAGATTAAAATTATTCTCTATTAAACTTAATATATAGTCTAAGTTAGAGTAAGAACCTATAAAGTTTATTACGCTTACTATTAAAGACGTTAATACTTTTATACTTAAGGTTCTTATTAATTTCTCTAACGAGAGTAGTAGATACTAGTACCTTTAAGCTAGACGAGAAGACTAGAGTTTTATAAGAACTTCTAGTAATAGATATTACTTAATTAACGTATACGCTAGTACCTATTAGTTTTAGTACTTAAAGTGTAACGTACGGTCGGGCTAGTATTACTTAAGAGTATAAAGGTAGGTTAGTTAGGTAGGTAGAGACACTATTACTAATTAAGACTAATAACCTTTTATAAGTTACTAAGTATAGTATAAAGATACTATATTTGAGTTAAGTACGAGGCTTCTAATTACATAGGAAATACTATCTGTTTATATAGAACCCGTGCTTCCTTTGAATCAGTTGAATCATTTGAATCATTATACATACTCATAGAGTCCAGATGATTCAACCCGTGACTTCATCACGTGACCCATAGCTTCTCTGTGCAAGTCCACACCCGTGTGGGTCCAACTTGCCGAGCCTCAGGGCTATGTCACTTGATCTAGTGGCAGGCTGTAACACTAGCCTCAGGGCTATGTCACTTGATCCAGTGGCAGGCTGTAACACTACTCCTATAGTAATAATTTTAACCTAATCGGATACTATAATAGTAATTACGCTATAGACAAACAGAATAGACTCTCGATTTTTAGTGGAATATTTACACTCGGGGGAGGAGTAGTAGTATAGATAAGCTAGAAGGCTATATCAGTAGTTACATCAACTATAAAAGTAGAGCTAATTACATGTAATAAGAACGGAAAGATAACGTAATTCCTCTACTCTATTCTCTAAAGGTTACTTCCTAAGGATAGGCTACTAATCACTATTCGCTGTGATAATCTAGGGATAATTCAGTTCATAGGGAACCTACGACACTACAAAAGAAGTAAGTACATCGATACTCGCTACTTCTATGTTCGACAACTACTCGAGGATAACATTATTACAATAGAGCATGTTAAGAGTAAGGGTAATACGGCAGATATGCTTACGAAGCCACTCAAAGCTCAGTTGATTACACCGGCACTGAAAACACTAGGAATCAACTAGTGCGGGGTAAATTAGCTATCGACGGCGACCTAGGTCGAGGCGAGTTGATATTACACTCATTTGAAGGTTTCCTTTGTCAATTACACATTCTTTTATTATCTCATTTGTTAGGCTATTAAAAAAGAGGTATTATTGATAGTTGATTAAAGCAAAACAGCCACTACGACTAGGGGAGTGTTGGAATAGTCATAGTACCTGCTTATGTAAGCTGTTTGATATGGATGATCTGTCCGTAATAGCTTAATAAATAACTCTTCAACAAATGAACCGATTGACCTATGTGCTCTGCATCCATCAAACCATCAATATTAACCTGCGTAACAACAGATATACCTTCTGAGTTCTCAGGACTCAGGAGCGATGTAGCCCGAGCATGACAGGAGATCATGATGATATTTCATAACTCAACACTTCTTGGTATTTGCCAGTCCAGGTGCACATATCTAGACGGTACCGGGGAGCTCCCTTCGCTAGCCGTACACTTCGTCATTGTCTGGATCGCAGGAGGTGGAGGCAGATTTCACCTCGCTTCTCGGCAGAATGTTAAGGGGTCAATGTTTGTTCCTCCGATGTATTCAGGTATATAGTGCCATTAACTTCGCTTCACGGCAGAACTTCAAGGAGGCAGCGCCTCGTACAGACGCTAGCTTCACATTGTCTGGTTCTGTTTAGGGAAAGGTACATTCGTTGTTTAGTCGTATGTAAATCAAAATTCGTTCACTTCGCTTCCCGGCGGAACTTCGACGGGGTGGTTGACAATTACAGCCATATTCCCTCCCCATTACAACAGCATGGCTTCGACACAAACCAACAAGGATGAGGCTGGTATGCATGGCCTCTCGATTACTGCCTTCGATCTCCAATCAAAATTCAAATATTTTCGTATCTCTACATGAAGTATCGACGGCTCTCTTGGGTCAGCCGTACTCTATGGTATTTGTATAATCTCACCTGATAGTCGAGTCCAATCAAGTTGTACTAGATCTGTGTGTGAGTGCGGGGAAAAGATGTAGAGGAATTTTATGTTTTGAAACCTCACCACTTAACTTAGTTCTTAGCTTGCAAAGCCCAAAAAGGCAAGAAGATCTACAAGCAGCTCAAACTGTGTGTGGTTCCCCCTCTGAACCAGTGATTTCAAGGCAGGTTGGAGCCTGTAGGATTCAACAGCGTATAACGGTGCTACTGTGAATAGCACCTTCTTTGCATGGGGATCGCTATACACCATTCACTATGATGAACGCTAAAGTGGCACTAATTCCTCTCCTCGCTTACATGCCTATCAAGATACTTAAGTCTCCAGATCTCCCTCTTCACCGATCTTCCTTCTTGAAACCCGCAGCGAAATACTCCACGCCGATCTGGATCAGTACAGCCTCCATATCCATATCAGAGGTCGGGGGTCACTTTGGTACGCACAACCTTTTGATTACTCCTCCCTCTATAATCAAGATCCATACGCTTTCGTGTTTCTCCATGGAACACTTACACCTCTCTTGCTAACCACGCTTGTAGACTGGGAAGCTTGCATCCACTTCGACATGACGGATACCAAGGAAGATAGGGCAGCCAAGAGCCAACCCGCGATTAACACAGACGACGAGTCCGGGATTGTCAGAAAGGCACAAGTAAGTTCCTCACTTCCCCATCCTCCTACATCCTCCTACATGTTTTCATCCCAATACCGCATTGTTTTCAAGGCATTGAACTGCCATCCAACGCTCTTCCATCTACCTCTGAAATATTCCGCGAGGAAGTCTTGATCTGGAAACAGGAAGTCCTTTACTCTTATATTGAGATGCAAAAACTTGAGCCTATCGTTCCATTGTGCTTCGTACGGGGCAAAAATGAACATCCCACTGTTGAACAATGTCCGAGTTCTTTTCCCCGACGCAGATTCTAGATTTCGAACTGCTGTAGGCGGGCTTCCACGTTTTAATCCCGTATATGCACAGCTTGGGGCATTCCAGTCTCGAGGAGCGCAGCTATCTCCATCCAAATTACAAACACAGGCATGATTCGCTGCAATCCAGTCGCGACCAGGAAGTTCATGATCAAACAGCCCATCCATATTTCTCAGGACAGACAAGCATGTCAGCGTCCAACAACACAAGTTTCTCGTAGCCATGCCGATACCGTTCAAATACACGCAGCTTAGTCCATGTGCCCTCGAATCTTGATGCAATCAAAGAAGAGGGCGTGTTCTCAGGCGGTGGTGGGAGGATGAATCGATGACACAGATGCATTCGTGAAAGGGCATTCTCGTTCAAGTGCTGGAAAAATGGATGGGGGAAATGAAGGCGTTGGGAGGATTGAGAGCGGATATTTCGATGCTTGCTGAAGGCTGTAAGCGAAGAGGATCGCTCCAGGGAAGTAGGATGTACGAGGGAGAAGTGTAACCCAAGCCAATGGAGATCAGGGCTGGTTAGGATGGCTCGAATGGCCGTGCATGGCAGAGTGGTGGAATGATGGACAGAAATGCTAGAAAGGTTTGAATAGACCTACCATATATCCAACACTCGGGGCCTGCATACGTTTTTTTGTCAACTGGATCAAAGATGGATGTACTTGGTTCCATTCCAAAAGTTTGAATAAGAAGGTAGTTGAAAAGAGAAGATTTTAAACTACTAATAGTATACTAAAAAGTTGTCTAGTATATACGAGCTATAGCTATCGAAAATTAATATACGCTATTACCCTTTAGTCCTATAGTATAATTAGTAGGATAAAAGGGTAATAGTATAGACTATACTTACTTCTTTTCTATTATTTTCTTAAAGTACTAAATCTACGCTATAGCCAATACCTTATTAGAATATCTACTCTTAGAGACAGCTAGTAGAGTCCTATCGGAAAGGTTATTCTCGAAGTGTTTCTCGAGGAAAGTAGTACTCTTAAGAATTAACATAGGCTCTATTATAGTACCGTCGCTGTAAATACACCCTATAGAGGTTATAAAATCTTAACTATCGAGCTTAGAGATATATACGGCTTTTGTATCGACAAGTGTTAAGACGATTTTACTATTAAGGTAACTATTTGGACGTAATTCCATTCAATGTACAAACCGCAGGATGGCGCAAACCACGGAATGGCACAAAGCCCGGGACGGCGCAAGCCACGGGATGTTACAAGCCCGGAATGTTAGGCAATCCCTTTGTGACTCGTTCCTGAGCAAACTAGCAACAAGGCAATTCACTAGCACTAGGCTAGCGTACAGGGTGTACCTATAAGTAGTAGGCCTTCCGCCGTCTAGGAATGAGAGATTATCCTTTACCAGAATACCATTGTTACCTGTACCTACCATTGTAGTGTTTAGGTGATCGGTATCCAAAGCAACCCCACGATAATCAGTAACCTCGGTTACTGACAGTAACTAATTCGAAACCTAGTCTCGTCGAAATTATTGATATTCTTAATTATAATACTAAACTTCTTTATAGTCTCGGCGAACCTTTCGAAGTGATTTAGTAAATCCTCCTTTGTATAGACCGCCTTTCTCTCTACCGCTAGGGTTTTTGCGCGAGTCGTACAGAGCTATTAGCGACTCCTCTAATACCACCGATTAACCTACTACCTACAGACCCTTCGTACCAACCCCTCCTCTTCTAGAACCTTATTTACACCGGCCCGTATAGCTCCCTTAGTAGGAGAACCTCCGTAGTAGTATAAGAAGGTAATAAATAGCCTTAGAGTAGCCTCCTATACGTCGTTAAGAGCTTTATTATAGCCGCCTTTAGAATTCAAAGCCTTAATACCTCGTAATCGATTCCGGACACTATACGCTAAGTAGTTGTAATCTCGGGCAGGCTTTGCTACTTTTAATTCCAGAAACTCTAATATTAATTATACGTAGGTTTAGACTCTGTCCTCCTTGGCGGGATCAAATTTGGGCATGATTTGGATTTTTGAGGAAAAGTGGGTTTAGTAACCGCACGATTATATGACAGTACAGTGCTCCCTACCTATGGCAAACAGAAGCCACCATCAACAATAAGATCAGCACCCGTTGTGTAACTCGAGGCATCACATGCAAGGTACAAGAATGCGCCTTTGAGCTCATGGCACTCGCCCTCGCGGCCCATAGGGGTCTTCTTTCTCCAGATGTCCTTCATGTCCGCGGGAGCAAAGGCAGAGATTTCGGTGGCGATGTATCCTGGTGAGACGGTGTTGGCGCGAGCAAATCCGACCCATTCAACTGCGAGCGACTTGCCTATAAATGAACATGTTAGCATCCTATCAAGTCTTTGTCCGAATCCTGGGCAAACCCACATAGATGAATGACACCTGCTTTCGCTGCATTGTATGCGGCCTGCATCTGAGGGATATTGACAATCGATCCACTCATGCTCGCAGTTGCAACAAAGCTTCCCTCCCGAAATGCTGGCTCCAGCTTGTTGCCATCAATAGTAGTCTGTTCCTGCTTCTGGCGTCTCCAATGCAACCCAGCGACACGTGCGCAATAGAACACACTATCCATGTCTGTATCCATGACTTTCTTATAGTGAGAAAGTTCTCCATCAAGCATAGGTCCTTGAATCCATGGGATACCAGAATTGGCAATGAAGACGTCTAGACGACCATTGAACTCTCGGATTATCGATTCAACGGCAACCGCTATGGCATCATAGGAGGTCACATCGACTTGGTACGCCTGGCCTATTTTAGTCGGAATTAGAATATGCGCCCCAATCAAAATACGGCAAGCGAGGATGTTCAGCGGGACACAGGTAGCATACACTTGACTCCAAACTCCTTCTCAATCTTGGCTGCTTCTTCAATTGCCTTCTTGTTGCTGTTGTACCAGATGGCAACATTTGCCCCGGCCTCTGCTAGTGCTTGGGCAACACCAAGTCCGATTCCAGCTCCGGCGCCAGAGACAATGGCCGTTCGACCTCGGAGAGAGAACAATGGCAATACGCGTTGGATGGTAGGTGCCGTGGTGTTGTCCAGAGTGAAATCACCCCCATTCATTGCCTTGTCTGCCATGTTGAAGCAAGGAGAAGGGATGGATATCGGTCTCGAGGAAGAGGGGGAGGTGGTTGAACTTGAAGTTTCGAGGGGTTCTTGACAGTTCGAGTATTATATAGGCAGGGAAAAGGAACGCTGTGGGGGAGGGAGTCCCTTTTGACGAAAGAGTCGGCGAGCATCGGGCTGGCGGATAGCCTGAGAGCCTGATATCGACTCAAGTCAAGAAGAGGTCGGCAGGACAGACAGGTTGGGCGACAGGGATCGTGAGGCATATTACAGTGAGTAGGTGTTCGGGGCGGGAGAAGACAGGAGATGGCAGATTCTGACGTCCGGGACCGGATCCTGATTCGTGTGAAGAGTGGTGACGAGTGGGTTGATGGATCAGGATACTCCTCGGCGGGGGTTCAGGATTCATGAGACCCTCCAATGTGTGGCCCATTGTCCGTGGACCTGGGTATGGATACTGGACGGGGAGGAGGAGCGAGATCTCCCGTGGAATGGGACACCACGTCTGGTGGAAAAAGCAAGTGAGTTGAAGCGCGGGTCGGGGCGTGGGTGGTGGGATGGCGATGGGGGGACCGAGGAGAACGATGTAATAAGTCTGCGTTTTGGATTGCGTCCTTGCCACGGACGGAGTCGAGGACGGGAGGCCTGTAGCTGTGGCAGCATCGTCATATGGAGGATGAAAATGGAGGGATTAAAATATAATAAAAATGGAGGATTAAAAATGAAGGGGTCAAAATGGAGGGGTAAAGGGGAAATACGTAGTAATGGAGGGGTAGAGGGGAAAAGGAAGTGGGTGGGCCGAGATGACTAAGTACTGAGGAAGTGCTCGATTGGCCAGCAAAGGGCAGAGAGAGAAGGGAGAGGAGGGAGAGGAGGGAGAGGAGGGAGAGGAGGGAGAGGAGAGAGGGATGAAGCCGCCGCACACACTTCCTATGCTTTGTCAGCAAAATCTGCTCCCAATACCAGAGGAAGAGAGATGGTCACTTGAGCTGCACGTGTCCGGATACTGAGGTTGGGGTCTGATACTGAGGTTGGGGGTGGAACTCCATTGGCCGGTCTCGGGGCAAATGTGGGGCCGGCCATGGACTTGCTCCCGGCTCCTCGGGGATGCCATGATGCGCGATGGGATGCGATATGGCCCATAATATACTATATACCCCATATATATCATATATAAATATATATATCTAGATCCACACGGTAGACCTGTACAACGTTGTAGTGCCGTATCCCCCCTCCCTACATATTTGTTAGTGTGTGGGTCCGCAAAGCCATGCTTCCGCCCAATGATCCGCGACGCCAGCCCTACGCTGGATTCACCGAATGACCTTTATTGAGGGATACATTGGTGAAATGAATGTAAAATACAGTATATCCGTACGGTGATCGTGGTCATGTCTCCAAGGGTGCACTGACCAATCCTCTGGTCTGGATCCCTCATCCCGGCCTCCTATTGGTTGATTCATATGGCGCCGTTTTACCTATATTTCGCCCTGTAGGTTGTACTTTGTAGGTTGTACTTAGCCCGGTAGGTTGCACGAAGTAGGAGTCCAACGTACAGTACGACGTACGAAGTATGGACTATGGAGGGCCGTGACATGGTTCGCGTGCTGCATAGGTACCGCCGAGTAGATTCCGAATGCGGTTGAATTGGGCGGGAGCGTGTGAGAGGGTGTGAGTCTGTAAGAGGTGTGAGAGGTGTGAGAGTGAGAGGGAGCATACTCGTTCGGTTACGGAGTAGTCTCACCCAATTACTTCTTGGGTGGGGGTGACCGGCTGAAGAGCAGAACGCAGAGCAGCGCAGATTAGCAGATTGGCAGAATAGCTGTGGATGCCATCACCGGATGAAGAGGGCGGCTCATCTGACCGTTCACCGCCTTGGCCCTTGGCGCGTGCCACTTCGTACCTCGGAGATTGGCGAATCTAGCCTAGCTCTCGGAGTTAAGTTACGCCTCACCTTGGTCTCGCCCGGTGCCACTCAGCTCAACTTTTTCTTTCACACCTTCAAGTGTATGCAAAGTACTTTCAAGTGTCTACTAGGTACAGTTCCTCAAGTGTCTACAAAGTACTGTACCTTCAAGTGTCTGGAAGTTACCTCCCAAGTGTCTACAAAGTGGTCAGGCACAGCACAGAGGTCATCACTCGAACGCGCAGTCTATCACAACACCTCACTTTGACATCTCGGTTGTACCTTTCATGAATCCAGCCATGTCTTTTTCTTCCCTTGCAAATTTGCGGTCCAAGTGTCCAGCGAGTCTTGGAGGTCGGGGCCAATCTGCGAAAGATTCAACCTTCGTCCATGACTCTCAAGAGGCCCGCGTCGAAGCTACATCAACAAGCGAATCGACATTCCTCAAAACATCGCCATGAAGTCGGTTCAGTGTTGTGCGTGGCGAAATGAGACCGTTGCTAGGAGAGGGAGGAATGTTGCTCAATTCTGTTGACATTCCAAGGCAAAGTTGTCTCATATCCAACATGTTATCCAGAGTTGCCCTTTCCCTCCATCGGCTTTCAAACCTCAACTCGTTCAGAATACCTGTCTCGATCATCGTTTGTGCTTGTCAGTCATTACCTTGTACCTCCAATTGCTTGCCAGAGCTGTGCTGTTGATGGTTGACTGGGGCTGCTTTAATATTGACGTCTCCCTCGATAAACCGGTACCCAAGCAAGGGGATCAAGAGATTCATCACGACAAACATTCTGGATCGCTTGAAATTGTGCGTTCGACAACATCAAACTGGGATCCATGGGCCAACGATGCTGGGCCTTCAACAGACATCTCGGACGGAACCGATAGAGCGGGATGCTAGGTTGCGAGAACGAAGTCTGAACGCCCCGTTGGGGCCGACAACAATCTCAGCTGGAGGAGTGATCGGTGTTGCGATAGGTGGCTCTTTTCTTCTCCTCGTCTTCGCCCTTTCGACACTCATCTTCCATGCTCGTCGCCAGGATCGCCGCGAGCGCCAGCGGATCACGGAGGAGGTCTTGGCCGCAGAGGAGCAGATGGACTTCAAAGCCGCAGTTGATTTGATCTGCCCACCAGAGATAACGTTCGCGAGAACACTTTCTCAGGGTCCATACCAACCTCGAGGAGGTAGAATTGTGTATACGGACTGGGACAACTTGGACCCTATTGCCGATCCTCCACCAATGGCCAAAACAAGAAAGACGATGGACCCGAGAAGCCGTTTTCGCATGTCAGGAGTGAGGGGCTCGTGGCCTCTGGCCAACATTCCTCTGTCATTACTTCCGGCCCAGTCGACCTTGACGCTAAACCAAGTCGCGCCTCCTGGATACGTGGTCGCGCCAGATTCAAAGTGGCCGAGAAGGAACTCTTCGCGAAACTCCAGGACGAGGATCGCGGTCCCGTCCCCAGACTCGTTGTCTCAAACCCAAACTCCTGATCCTGTGACCCCTACACCACGTAGTCGAAAGCCACACCAGAGAAGTCACTCAACATCGGAAGCCCACCTGTCTACGATCCTGAGGTCTACCTCACAAAGACTCAAGAGGAGCTCGCTTACTCGCACATTGACAACGTTCTCTAGAATGCCAGGATCGCCTCCAAAGGAACGCTTGCCAACGCCAACGAGACAAGCAAACCAGAGCTCCGAGGGCCTCATCGAGAACAGGTTCTTCGAGTCGCCCGATAGTTCAATGTTCGATGCATATATGCAGACTCCATCGCCCCAAAAGTGCGATGACGAAGACCCCAACCAGACGTCGTCAAAACAACCTGAAAATTCCCCAACTTCATCCGCCACATCGGAGGACAGTTTGTGCGATGTTCGTAACTCGGAGATCCTACCGCCAGGTCACCTGACTTCGCTCAGCAAGCAAAACAATTCTGCACAAATGCATCAATTACATATTTCAACGAATACATCAAATCGGCCTACATTGATTGGCAAGGACAGCCGTGCCTCAACTATGGCTCTTGGTGAACATCATTTGACACATACTCCACAAAATATACATTCTGACATGCCGAGCATCTCGCTAGCAGGTGATCCATTCTACTCACGAGTAAGAAGCGCGAAGCCAGTGCACCCCAAGCCGAATCTCTCTGGACCCCGTCCGCCATACGGTCGGAAGGCAACTTTTGGTCTAGTGGGGCAGGACGCCACCATCAAACGGCCGTTAAGCTATACATCTCCCTTGCAAGATGTTTCAGGTAACGCTCAAAGCCCACAGAGACTCTCTGATTCTCACCTTTCCTCCATTTCCAATGAGGAGGATCGCAACCCTTTCCAATGGTCTCCACAAGAAGCAATGCAGAACAGGCAGAGGCAACTGAGTCCGAAGAGGTCTGGGTCAAAAGGCAAAGGACACAAACGATCAAATGTCATTCGGATGTCAAATCTCACGAGACCAACAAGCGCTATTAGCGTCGACCCAGTCATGGAGGAATCGGAGGATGATCTAGCCGAGCTGAGATTCAACGTGCCCCCGACGCCTCCGCTTCGGACTCTTCGCTTAGTCGCTCCAAGCAAAAGCCCAAGCCCTTCCCCCTTCACAGCCTCGCGACGATTAAGCGACAAGCCTCCTTCCATTTCCACGTTTAATCCAGCCTTTGCAGTTCCAGACTTGGAATCACCTTCGAACAATCTTGGCTTAGATCAACCCTCGCCAAGCTCATATTCACCAACCCTCTCAGCCAGCAACTACTACTTGGAACACTCCAGTAATTCTGAGGAGGATTTCTTCAAGTCCAAGCGTACTTCCAACCCAACGAAAACATCTCAACTACGAGATGGCAACTCGATAAGCTCGACACGGCAGCAGGAGCTGCCAATTCGCACATTGAGTCACCTTCGGGACCAGTCCTCCCATGCGAGTCTCCCGTCTACAGAGCCAGAGAAGTTCATCTCATTCCCATCGCCAATTATTTCGCCAAAGATGGCCCCCACTCGTCCTCCATCCACCATTATCGTTTCTCCCGATAGACTCGTCCAGGCTTCGCCCACGTTGCTTGCACCTCCGATCCTAACCATACCCATACCAGGACACCTGACCGGCCCTCGTTGTGAGCCACTCAAGTCGTCTCCATCACCACGAGCTAGTGTTCACTCGGTCGTCTGCACTCTACGCCGCATGAACTCTGAAGTATCACAATATTCTGCAGGAAGTGACACTGATGGTCTCACTCCCAGCCGCAGTCCGGACTTCCCTTCTTTGAAACGAATGACATCAAATTTAAGCAACTCGACTAGTTTAAAGAAAAGAACCACCCGTGGGTCAAGGCACTATCTCTCGCTGGGAATGTCGGCAGCAGAGTCTCGAACGTCTCGCTCGTCACTATTCAGTACTGGATCGGTTCATCGAAATTCTCGTCCACTTGGCGTTGGCACCAAGGGAGATCCACATAACTCGAGCAACATCTACAAAGAGCGTCGCCGTCGCCGCCTTGCAGAAGAGTTTTCGGAAGCGGACCTCCAGACTGTTCGCGAGATTGCTAGTCCACCGACCTCAATCATGAAATCGCCTGACAGCATCGAAGGGTTCAAATTCCCCGAGGTCCCGAGCTCACTACCCCGGGGCACGGAAGCTTCATCAGACACGCCAATTCGAAGTCCTCAACTTCCACCACGAAATCCAAAACGTTGGTCAGACGCCATGAGCAAATCCCCCGTCAATGCTGTGCGCAGAGAGAGCCAGATCGAGTCTCCTACTCCTAAATCGAGCCCAGTAGTTTGGGAATGGGAGACTCCAGATGATTTTGGACTTGAGCTTCCACGCAAACGAGCCACGACATTGACGGGTGATGGGACCAAGTTCTGTGATGATGTTTTTCGACGCAGTAAGAAGATGAGCAATTCCCATCTGAGAAATGACGGGACGGTCCGCCCACAGAGTTTGGGACTGTATGATGAAGATGGATTTTTGAGGAGTTCGCCGTTCAAGGGGTTGGAAGCGATGAAATAAGATTCTGGCCTCGCTGTTTGCTGATCTTTCCTTCGTGTTTTTGATCTCCATCCCACCGTCCAAGGAAGCATATTCTGAACTGCGCTTCATATACCCGCATCTATTCTTGTTCTCCCTTCCTTTTAAGATATCCCCAGCTTGCTTTTGTTGCTCTTTCAGCCTCCTCGAAGTTTAATATTAATCTTATGTGTATCAGGACACCTTAATACTTGTCATTTATAATCGTAAACAAATTGAATCTTTAATTATTTCCCTATCCAAATTTATGCTGCGCTGCTCAGTTTTTCTGCTTGTTCTGCACAGACACCTACTTGTTTGGCCACCCACCCAACCAATAAGCTTGCTTATTGGGTGAGGGACAGCGATGCGTCAAAACCAGCGATACCTCTCGTGGCGAGTAATCCATCGCTTTGCCTATCGCCGTGAGACAGTCGCCGTCGAACCTAAAGAGAATAGAAGGCGATCCATAGATAGTATAAGAACCTCGACGTTTGCAGGCGTCCTAGTATAATATAGGAGTAGTAAATAATCCTAAAGAGCGTCATCAGCAAGCTCTGATAGCCTTTTATTCTAGCCACCCCGTGTATAAGATGCTAGCCTTCCAGCCCTCCGGGCACGTAAAATATAGCATTTGACCTACTTTTCGCGTGTACCCTAGGCCAATTTTATATAAGGATTTAACTCCGAGTATCTACTCGCGTCGGCGACCGCGTCTTCTTCTAATTAAGTGTTACGAGGAGGCATAGTGGCGAGTTGAACAATTAGTGGTTGATTATTTTCTATAAAAGTGACGTATCACTGTCCCGGAATTGGGTGAGACTGCTCCTGCTGGAGTGGTACATTCACATCGTTCGACACCATTCTGAGTGCAATTAAACGAGAAGCGGAAGAAATGAGTGGAAATTTACAATAACAATCGTTATTCCTACGCGCGGTGCTATACGTGGCCTTCATTATTGCGAAGTCCTGCCCAGTGCCATATCTCGTCCCCATTGTCGGCACATCTCCAAGGAACACCTCGTCTACTTCAATGGTTTGGTTCTCACTCCTCCACTATCTGTTAGGTTTAATTGACACGCTCATAGCTCGACTTACTAGCGGTGCCTGGAACAATTGAAACGCTTCGTAGTTGCTCTAGTGACCTGTGTCTCCATCCCTTGACATGCACGACCCTCTTTGACTTCTTGACATGTCTCCGTAGCTGTATCGACCTAGGTACACTCCGAGGAGCAAGGGGCCTTCGCGTATTTGGTGGTGGCAGTGTAGGTTAAGCACGTTACCAACCCACTTTACAGATATGCGTTCACTACTGTACTCAGCCTGAGCCCGAGATATGGTTCCCTAGAAATGCGGGCGAGGGTGATGCATATCTTGCTGATCAGCCATGGACTTTGTGATGGCCCGACAATCAGAACGTTACGTATAACGAGAAAGTCTTCACCCTGTTCGACCTAGAGACCTAAGATCTACTTCGATTACGAGTCGTAAGTATTTAGCCCTTACACCACACTACTTGAATAACGACATCTAACAGTCTGCTACAGTGTGTTCGCTTATACTTGCCGACACGCCGCTTACCCTATTCACCACTAGCGATTGCTCGACGTTGTATACTTCTGAAGCTGCTAGATACACAAAGTACTCTGGGTACTTGTATCCCGAGGTTAGAGACCGGGCACTATCTAATGAGGATCTAGCAAGTGAGGTCACCGCCGCTGTTAGCAAGCTCTACAACCCTGAATCTCAACCTGTAGCAAAGCGTATCCCTGGAAGTACTCTCGAGAGAAGAGCCTACTCGCAGGAGTGGATCTTAACCGCACAACTCCCAAACAGTTCTCTCGACACCGGTTTCTCCGTCAAATTCTCCTTCGGCACCGAGCTCGTGTGACAACTGAGTATATTACCCGCACCTATTAAGGTGGAGGAAAGTATGGCATGGGACTGCGCTTTCGGAGGCTACAGCTTAGGGTTTAGATGTTGAAATTTGAGTTCGATCATCGTAGACTCCTCCAATGCGTGATAGTTAGTTAATTCTGAATAATAGCGTGAGTCTCATTCTTTCACCAAAAGTCAGGGATGAAATTATGGCAGCATCGAAGATTGGTGGCTTCTGCACCCGTGAGATCCACGTCAAGATGGGGTATAGGTATAACCAAAAGAAGGGGGGGTGGTAACATGACCCTGAACATATAGACGAGCGCCTGGAAAACACTACGATAACCTTAAAACCAAGATTTTATTTCCCGAAGAGCACTTGGAAATTTTATTGGATTTATCATCTCTTTTCAACACGTCTAGAATTCCATAAAGTTCTCACGTTATTTACATTTTCGGCAAAACGTCTAGTTACATAAGGTTGAGTACGACTCCACCCACCGTTATCTCCCTCCCTCCACCTTCCTCTTCGGAAATAATCCACAAAACCTCCACAACATGATACGCCACCACTTTACCCGTCGCGCGACCCAGCACAAGCTTTACCAAGAAAGGACATGAACGCTACGGGATGATCCTGCTCTAGCTCAACTTATCGCCTCATTGCCGGCGGGGTGAAGTTGCGCGACGACTCCCAGCGAACGATGATCTACTCCATAGATAGGGAGGCAAAAATGAAGGTATATATTCGAAGAATGGGATGAAGTGCTCCCACTTTCTTATCTTTTTATGTGCTCTCTATATCGTTTATCCACGCATCCTACATGACTATATTAAGTGTGTCTTTTTGTCCTACGTGAACTCGAGTTCTTTTGTGACTTCTTTGAAGGTGGCCTTTCTACCCCCCATATCACGAAAAAGATGACGGGCTCGAAAGAAATTGCCGAGAATACATCTCGAGGTCTCGAGAAGATCGCAGAAGATATCTCCTCAAAACCAACAATTGAAGATGGCGATGTGCAAGATGTACGATTCATCCATGCAGACCCAAACGACGGCGATATAGCACTAAAGGCCTTCGCTGGCCACGATGGAGAAGCAATCATTCTCACCCCTGAGAATGAACGCGCTCTGCTTCGGAAGATAGACTGGAATCTCATGCCTGTAATGCATAATACAATATCTATTTACCTCATAGAATGATGGCTAATGAAATAGTAGATGTTATGTATAGTCTACGGCTTAAACTACCTCGACAAAACCACCCTCTCCTACGCCTCCGTCATGGGTCTCCAGTCCGCCCTTCACCTTAAAGACGACAATTACCAATGGCTCTCCTCTATGTTCTACATCGGCTATCTCTTCTGGGAGTATCCAACCAACCGCTTACTCCAACGTTTACCACTGGCAAAATGGTCCGCCTTCAATATCATCATGTGGGGACTGACTCTCTGCTGTATGGCAGCGGTCTCCAACTTCGCGGGCGCGGTCGCGGTCAGGTTTTTCCTGGGTGTGTTCGAGGCCGCCGTCACGCCGGGATTTGCGCTCTTTACCAGTCAGTGGTATACACGAAATGAACAGGGAACCAGGACGGGGATATGGTTTTCATTCAATGGATTCGCACAGATTTTCGGTGGTGTTGTAGCTTATGGGATTTCTATTGGTGTGAAGACGCACGGCGCGGCGATCGCGTCGTGGCAAATCGTGTTTCTGAGCATTGGTCTTCTTACCACCGCAGTGGGATGTATATTCTTGTATTTCATGCCGGATAACCAACTTAATGCCCGGTTTCTGACGCCAAAGGAACGGCTTATGGCTGTAGAGAGAATTAGGAAGAATCAGCAGGGGGTGGGCAATAAGCACTTCAAGATGTATCAGTTGAAGGAAGCGCTTGTTGATCCGATGACATGGGCATTCGTTTTCTTCGCTTTGGTGGCGGATATACCTAATGGTTCGTCCCCCTCTTCCCCTTCGATCCCATGCTTAAACGCCAAATACTGATCAGGGATGTATAGGTGGAATCTCCAACTTCTTCTCCCAACTCATCGTCTCCTTCGGCTACACCCCGGATCAATCCCTCCTCTATGGCACCCCAGGCGGCGCCATCGAAGTCGTCTTCTTGATCTTCTGCGGCTGGCTCGGCGACAAACTCGGACTCCGCGCCCTCGTCGCCACATCCGGAATGTTAGCCGCGACCATGGGCATGCTCCTCATCGTCTGCCTCCCCCTCTCCAACCCCACCGGTCGCTTAATCGGCTACTACTTCACCCAAGCCTCGCCCACCGGCTTCGTCGCCATCCTCTCCCTCATCTCCAGCAATGTCGCAGGATACACCAAGAAGACCACCGTCGGCGCGCTCTACCTCATCGCCTATTGCGTGGGGAATATTATCGGGCCGCAAACTTTCAGACCCGGGGATAAGCCAAGGTACGTGCCGGCGGAGATCACGATCATCGTGTGTTATAGCGTGTGTGCTCTAGATCTGGTGTTTATACATTGGCATTACGCGAGGATGAATCAGGCGAATGAGGAGGTGAGGAGGGGGGAGTGGTATAGGAAGGTGGAGGGGCAGGAGTTTTTGGATTTGACGGATAGGGAGAATAAAGAGTTTGTGTATACTCTTTAGAAGGGGGATAAGGTGCCGTTCGAGTAGTAACTATTGAGATTAGGCCTTGTGTTGAGATTCAGGGTGCACAGGATCGGGATTATAGCGTTTGTTTTGGTCCTTAGAACTTAGAGGAACTCATAAAGTTTTGTAGTTGGTTTTTTAAGTCGTTATTGGATTTCATTCTCTAAGGCTTCCGAGAAGTTATCGTACGCAACGGGTTTATAGTACTACCAAAAAGGAGCCTTTATATAAGAATCTAAAGCTGGAGAGGAAATAGAGTTCCTAGAGAACTCGAATACCTAAATATATATATATTCTAGCAGTACTTTAAGTAAGAGGTAGCCTTATTTACTTTAATTTAGGTGGGTGTGAAATTAGGGTAGTAGCTGGCATGTGTTCTCCTAAGCGTCTTTTACACAAAAGCCCCTTTGGAACATTACTCCATAAGATGCTCTCTAAAGCAGGGCGTTCATTCATTCTGTAATTCACTACAGTGGACTAGACCTAATAACTCACTTGTGAACAATTTGTGGGTGATAATGGTTCCGCATAGCTTCCACAAATGGCTTGTCTGGAAAACGTACTGTACATCCTATTATATGGGAATATACCACAAGACCTGGAAAATATAGACATGAATACAGAGATCAGGTGATTCATGTGTGGTAGGTAGTTGAAGACAGCTATAGCCAAATACAAGAGTAAGAAAATACTTTAGGGGTATTAAGCGAGGACTTTGGCTTGTGTGGGCAATCCTTCTGAACAATCAACCACTGGCATATAAAGATTGTAAATTACCGAACAAATCTTCGTTATATTATTCCAATGTAAGCTACGTATTGCTAAGTTAAGAAAGATACTCAGAGCTATGATTAAGAGGGACACGAGGATTTTTGACGTCGATCCAAAACATGAACCCTACATGAATGATAAATGCCATAGAATTTTTGCGATAAAGTCACCACTTTTAAGCAGAGCAGAAACCTATTTCTTCAAAAATTCTTCCACGGCCTGCTTCCAAGTTGTCGGAATAATCTCAGAATACTCCTTATTGTCATCATTGATCATTTCAGCGCCACCAAATCCAATGGATCTCTGGGCTGATGCAAACTTCGCTAGGAAGGAATTACCCAGAGCAGCCTGCTCCTTCGCGTAGAGAAAAGAAGCATCGAATCCAGTATAGATGACGTTGATGGGCGATGCTTGAGCTAATTCAAACGTGGCAAAGAGATCTTTGACCTGGAGTGTTGTGCCTGAGAATCGGACCTCTCTTTTTCCTGCGAGAGACTTGAGGTGTGTTGGCAGAAGCGAAGCAGCCACCACCTTCGCCACGCTGTTAATAGTCAGTAATCTGCCTTGATTTTCCAGAAGAGCGCGTACTCATCGCTTGCCGTGGTTGACAGTACCGATTCGGGATCGCCAATGAAGTTGGCGCTTTTTCGATCCTCAGACAATCCCAAGATGTTGTAAAGCAAGAAGTAATCCGAGAACAATCCAACCATGATCAATGTGTACCCCAAAGACGGCTCCTCTTCGACTCGTGATTCGAGATGCTTTCGAGCCGCGATTTTGTCGACGAAGTAGGCTTCATCAATAGTCCTCGGGTTATAAAGATCAGCTCCATCTGTGCAATGTCAGTCCGTTCCTTTTGTGACATCTCGGATGGCTGGCGATTTATTACACTCGGCAGGGTAGAAATGCTTCACGCCACCGGCAAACGCGGCGTCTATGAATTTGGGTTGTTGGGCGCAAAGATCGTCTCCGACAGCAGACACTACGATGTCAAAGCCAGAGTAGGATGCGGGATCCGAAAGACTTCCAATAACGCGCTCGAGATCAATTGCAGCATATTTTGCTTCTTTCTCCAGACCAGCGTCTGCCAGTGGAGTCAAGAACGCAGCTCTTTTGAAGCTGGATTTCAGGGTTTCGATCTCTTTTGCGATCTTGGAGCCAATTGCGCCTGTCGCACCGATGATGAGAACAGAATTCATATTTGATAGGGCCGAAATAGATCAATTATTTTGTTTTAGCGAGTTCCGAAATCGATCTTCCCAGCTTGTGAGTATGGTTGTTCTCAATGAATAGGACCTTGCACCTATATATGCTGTCAACATTTCCATAGCGATTAAGGGGATCAAGGTGCTATTGCGTTATTGTCCTTAGGCAGATATTTCCAGCCTAACTAACCACCCTTCCTATGTCGAGAATTTGTCCTCGTCTTCATCTAAAAGTTGATTTCTAAAAGCTAGAGATGACAGTGCAGCATTCAGTGCATGCGATATCCGCTCCGATGGCATAGCTATACCTAACATTGGCTTACTACTTTTGAGATCAAGTGATTACCTCGAAATTGATTACTATTCATTATAGGGACGACACGAGCGCAATGGCGGATTACTATTTTGAGGAGCTTAGTAAGTACCAACTCATTTTTCGCGAATATCAAGCAGAGGGGAATAGTTTCCCGGGTTTAATCCATCCTTTCAATTAAGCGTACTGTACACATGTGAAATGTTGCTAGGTGCAGAGGTTCTTGGACCACGGCTAGTGTAAATGGTTTCCAGTGGATTCTAACACCAGTAGGTCCATCTTAAGAATGCAGCGTCCGTGGCGCGGCGGGTAAGTTGGACTTAAGGAAATGCTAGTGGTGCTTAGGCGTGATTCCCCCTAGTGCTGTCATTCATCCGACCCCTGAAATTTAAATCCTAACTGCCAAGTGCCCAGTCCGTGACAACGTCACTTCTTCAATTCAATACCTCATATAAGCTAATAGCAAAGCTCCATTTACGGACCTCAAAACTCTTGAACGATTTCATGATGGTAACTGCACGACAGGGGCTTATGAACGCCGAAGCAAGAGAGTACGTCAATACGCCTAGTCTAATATTGGTCCAAAGACTCTAGTCTAATGTCTTACCGAGAAGAAATTATCGGTCATTCACATTTTTTATTTGGGATACTTAAGTTCGTTTCTCTAATTCCATGTCAATCTAGTAGACTGTTGTATGATATCAAGGAGAATCAGAGAGTGGTGCACGTAGAGTTTTAACACAAGCTCTTACGCATCCTCTGGGGTAATTATTATCACAGGTCTGTCGGCGGTAACCAAGGAAGACAATTTTCATGTCACAGACTATGATATGGTAATAGCAACCATTTCAAGGTCGCTCTTCGTCGGCTTGTTTCCATTCTGCTTTGCAACAAATATCCTGTGGGGTAAGGGTACGGGTATTTAAACTTTCTTATTACTCAAAACAAAAGATTCGGTAAAGTAATGCATGACGCGAAGGCAGGAGACTTGATATGCATATTACACGGTTGCTCAGTCCCCGATTGCTTAGAGCTTACTAGAGATATCTACCTCCACAACATTATGCAAGGAGAGTGCATGGGAAGACCTACCCTATTTGGAAGTTTACACTAGTATAGAGAAAGACTCGATTGTTCATGGTAGGAAGCTTGTTCTACGATTTTCATCAAGAGTCTAAATCAAAATCCTCTCACGTATGTCCTCGCTTCCTCCAACCATACCACCACCTACCACCTACTACTCCTCATCTCCCCTTATATCCACCCATACAGCTACGACAATGTCCATACAGCTCCCCCGTCTTCTTACAGATATCGAAATCCCCAACCACCTTATACTTCTTGTGCTTAGAACACTTCTTCAACGCCGTACCGTCCTCGGCTGTCGCATACATGGGATCAGCTCTACCGGTGGGTTTATTTAGATACGCACCTTGAGAGTGGAATTTCGATGGTGGAGTTGCCGTCTTTGCCATTAGTTGCTGAAGAGTGCCCGCATGCTTTCCGCCTGATGATGGGGTCTTTAGTGGTGCCGTTGTAGTTCCTTTCTTTGACGTCTGCTTCGTGGGTGTGCTAGGATTTTCTGGCTGGCGTGGAAGGACGATGGATGGTGGTTTTGAAGTGGACTGCTTTTGGGGGGGGTTAGGTGGCTGTGAATGTAGTTGTGATTGTGCCATAGACATAGAGTTCGAAACTTTCTTGATCGGACTCTTGATACTTGTTTGTTGTTGCGGTGTTTGCGGACGGGAAGGTGGTGGCATAGACAGTCTCTGCTGTTGCGCTTTCTGACCTTCGCCATTCTTCACACCTAGTGGTCGACCACGGCCACGAGCCCTGACGGGTTGAGGGTAAATCAAAGGCTGGACTGGACTAGGTTTGGCTGGCCGATACTCGCAGAGATAGACTGTATACACTGTGTCTAAGTGTTTCTTGCAGCTGTACTCCACCCCACCACCCTGTCTCACGAGGCATTTCTCATATTGAGTCTTCACCATGCTCATTCCTATAATGGTAAGCCACTTTTCTTCTGGGATCTGAACCAACTCCGGTCCATGGTATTCTGTGACGGCATAAATAGTGGTGTCTTTGCAAGACCTTGGACGACGCGACGCGTGTTGCGCGATGGCATAGATGTAGACGTATTCGTCCCAAGGGACAGGCACTTCAGGATCTTCGACGCGGTCGGGTAGTTTGCCGCTTGCATATTTGCGGAAGTCCTCGACGATGATGTGACGTAAATCCTGATGATCGGAAGTGTCTGGGACGCGTTGAAGGGCATTGCTCCTGTGGATTCGTACGTTGGCGCAACACATTATTTGCGTTGGGGAGCCTTGCTTTTGAGGAGGTGGCGAGATCAGCGTCTTAGAACTCGATGGCGCGGGTCCGATCTCTTGTGCGTAGATATGCGAGAGAACCTGTGGTTGAGCTGACGTCTCGCCCATCTGTTGCGCAGTTTGAGACATGATCCAAGCTTCCGTAAGATTGAAAGTGTTTGCGAACGCTCGCGTTTGTTCTTCGTTGGTCATGATATCGTAGTTGTCTTGATCGTGGGGACGATTTCAATACATTTAAGAAATATCAAGTTGTTGTGAGAACGTGAAGTGGAAATGGACGTGTAAATTGAGAAAGTGAAAATGGGATCCAAGCTAAGCGAACGAAAGGGGAGATGGGAAGCTGATGCCGCTACAAAAAATAGGGCTTCATTTCCGACAATCATCGGAGAGGAATAAATCGGTAGATCGATGTGCAAGAATAAATCCGACCATGCACTCCAATCTCCATGATCCTAAGCTAAAAGACTCTTAGAGTACAGTAAGAGCAAAAATCCCGTTGCTATCTGCCACTATGGATTATCCGAGTCCACCGATCTACAATCCCCAGATTTGATTTGATCTCCGATTTTGTTTCTAGGTTGTATTAATGTGCCTTTAATAATATAGTTAGATGCTTCCTCATGGAGTATGGATACTTTACTCATTTTGCAGATAAGCAAACACCCTCACAAAACCCCAAACTACATGAACTCACAATCCCTCAGAAAACCTTCCGTAAAGCTATTCTTTGACGGTTGTACCGATGCTTTGAGGTTCTAGACAGCTACTCGATAGAAGAACGCACCGTGCTGGCTGCATCCGAAAACTTTGTAATAATCTTCTCCAGGCTCGTACAAGTCTCTAGCCGGGGCTGGAATACTGGGTTCATCGGTATGAGTGCTATTCTTAAACGCAAGTTCCATGTAAGCACCGAAGTTGGCGTAAGGAGTTCCATAGGTTGACACAAAGAATCTCTCGTTGAACTTCGATCTCAGAATTGACCGATGGCTCGTACGAAGTCGCAGATTTGCATGCTTCTCCAGCAATAGTATGGGAGGAAATTCGAAATCCAAAGAACCAGTAGCTTGCTCCAGGATGTAGTCAAAGTGGACGGTAGGACCCCAGCGCTTATCATGAGCAAAGCAAGAGTAGGGATTGTGCTTCATGACGCCCACAAAGTGCTCAATGAGTTCGTGTGTCTCCGTAGCAGCGATATTGTGCTCTCGGAAGACTAGGACTTGCTTGCAGCAAAAGGGCGATAAAAGGGATTGGCGAGGAGGTGGTGCTACCTCAATATTGCATTTTTTTTATGTTGTCTTCGATCTTGCAACTTCGGGAAGCAGGGGTGTTCTCGTTGAGTGACATTTCGTAGTTTGAAGCTTTGGCAATTGCTTTGGGGTGATGAATTATGGCGACAAGATATCCAATCTCAAGGTTTTCTACCTTTATGGCGCATTATGACGGAGAGCTCTAAGCACTAGATAGGGACTAGCATAGACCGGAGACGCAGGAATCAAATGTGAGTTCATAAGTTCTCGCGCGAATGCCATGCTTAGCGAGCGTTTTTATTTTATACAACACCAGACGGTGTCATGCATGGGAGCTCCACAGAGTAGACAACTGATTTTTCTTTTATCTTTAGGAAATATTCCAACTCTCACCAAAGAATGTTGTTTCAGCGTCGTATCTGCTCATTGTGTTGCACATAGACCAACTTTACGCACTTCTTTGATACCTTCCTTGGAATAGAGCTTAACTCTCCGTCGCTGTACACCTCCTGAAAAACTTTCATGTATAACTTTTTCTGTTCAAATCAAAACTACCTTCTTTTATTTCCAACTTCCTGCCACTTGAGCAATAGTATAGCTGTGACGTGACATGCAGAGGGTGTTTGAGCAGAGAGCACTTTTAGTGAAGGGAATGAGCGAAGTAGATGACTTGTAAAAGCGTAGCTTTGTTTTCCTCGAGAGCCCCTTTTTCAATCCGGATTAATGGTTATTCCGTTGTAATCCTATTGGTCATAATTAAAGTGTAGTTTTCTACAATTCCAACTTTTATTTTCCTAGAGAGCCCCTTTATCAATCCGGATTAATAGTTATTCTGCTGTAATTCGATTGGCCATAATGTTTTGTTCCATTGTAATAAGATTAGCTTGCTGGCAAAAAGCTGCCACTCTGTTAATTCCCGTGACTATTAAGGTTACTCAAGTACGCGAGTCTTACCCGACTTATAAGTTACACTCCTCCAGAAATCAGTCTTTCGGAAAGCCTGAGCTGAGTAGGCAGATTTTCGGTTGCAGGATTATTTAAGGTTACTCGAGTAGGGGCGACGCCGCAAACACGCATAACGAGTAATAATCACCCACCTCCAGCCTCGTCTTCTTCACTTGCATCCTGTTTTCCAGCTCCGGCTGTCGTAATCTCGACAACGATAAGGAATATTCAGTGGATGAGGCTACCGCGACGCGATCAATTCGTTTCAATTGAGTCGATGCTTTGCTGATCATGGACCCCGTCACAATCTTGGGAGCCGTTGGATCCGTTGTTGGAATTGCGGCTTTTGGCCTGCAGTTGTCCTCATTCCTCGACACATTCGTATCGGCCTATGTCAATCAAGGCATTGATCTCGACAGAGTCTCGGAGATTGTTGAAGGAACCCATGAAGCTCTTGACGCGGTTCTGGGTCTCCTCGTGGAAGAAAAAGACAATCTTGAACGGTACAAAAAGTATATGATCTTCTCGGAAAGGGCTTTGGGGAAGGTTGAAAGCACCGCTCATAAGTGCCTGAAGACATTTTGGATGATTGAAGCCACAGTCGCGCAGAAGGGAAAAAAGGACTTGGATGCCGAGCTCGCGACGAAATTGAGGGAATTCATAATCGGCATCAAGGAGGCTAAGGTTGACGTGCTACGTGAAGCACCACATCTCCTACAGCTTAAGGGGCATAAGCTGAAAAAAATTCAACGCCTGAGGTGGTTTTCAAGTCTTCGACCACAGCTCGAGAGGTTTTGCGACCAACTTGATCAGCATAAATCGACATTGACGCTGCTCATTTCTGTTGTGATGCTTCGCGGACAGATGATCGATCGGTAAGCATTTCATTTGTAACAGCCCTTTGGATGTGGCGGTTATGAAAAAATTAACTTCTAGAAGCCGCCAAAACGTCGAAAACATATCGATTGATCCTCAATTGCGCAGGGAAATGGCTGATATGGCCAAGCAACTGCAGCTGGCTCCCGCAAAACCTTCGCCGCCAGATTACTCGACCCTACCTCCAGATCCATCCAATTCACGAAAGGAGACAATTGTGGGATCATGGCCCAAGACTAGTAAATCCAATAAGTCGAATGCTTCTCGTTCCACGGCGGGAAAGTTGCCATCCAGCAGGCGTCGAAGAAAAGACACTCAAGAGTTTTCTAGTCACCGAAGGAGACGTTCCCAAAGTCAAGATTCTGCTTCAGTAGGGGACCCAATCATTTCAAGGGGTCGGACGCCTGAGCCAAATACTTCGTTTTCTGGTCTTCGAGATCGACAAGATTACCATCCTAAATCTCGACACAAGAAGAGAAGGCCTCTGGGAACAAAGGAAAGCGATATGTCATCGGGAGCCTCAGATAACACCCCCAAGTATATGAAACAAGTAAATGCGGCCCAACAAGAGATTGCCAGAACTAAGTTGAAAGGTAAGAGGCCCGCGAAGGCTTCAGACGATGACGTTGTAGGTAAGACCGAGACCAAACTGCCGAAGGGCGGGAAAAGCAGCACGAAACACATCTTTCCTGATATTCCACTGAGTCAATCACCTGCTCCCGGCGTGGAGAATGACACTCAATCAATGGCCCCGGAAAGGAAACCCCCAAGAAATGCCCCAGTCAAAACAACGAGGGAGAAGGCTGGAAGTGTTCCTACTCCCTCGAGATCTCGGTCGAATTATCAGAAAGCATCCGTCGTAAGTACTGGTAATATTTTCATCCGCTATGTCATCACTGACTATCCTATAGACCGAGCCACTTGAATCTCCCAAGGAGAATCCGGAATCAGAACCAAACCTTGAAGCACATGATTTGCAGAGGAAGTTTGATGTAGAAGTTGAGGAACTGCTTGATTCCCAGGCTTCACTAACTGTAGAACTTGTCCAAGCTCCTCAAGAAGATCCAACCCTCGAAGCAAGACCCATTCGTCTTACTTATACGCCACTCTCCCAGCATCTGCCCCGCCACGAACAAGATATCAGCCCTCCAAGCTTATCAGCAGCAATAATTACTAAAAAGCCACCGCAAAAGCTCGAGCCTTCTGATATTTACGCAAACAAACCCCTCCTTAAATTACCGACTACGAGTATTGTCAGCACCTCGACTGGATTGAATATAAAGAAAGATTCGCTTACATCTACTGACGTTAACGAGTCAAAGTCCAAATCTAATGACAAGGAACTTTCCATATTTTTACCTCCGCCAGCCCTAAGCCAAGTTGAGGTGCCCATGGGAAAAGGAGAGCCTTTGATCGAGAGGAACAGTCTGACCCTGATCCCCTCTCACGCTACGAAAATAAAAGAAAACACGGAAGATGAGGATTCGGACGTAGATTCATTTATCACAGCTTCCGGATATTGGACACCCCTAGAGGATTTAGCGAAGGAGCTTGATATCCTTGAACTGGCCGAGGAAGTTAGAGCAGTAGCAAGAGATGCTGAAGAAGAACCACTTGGCGAACAATCCAATACCGTCTTAATCGATCTGAATCCCGGTCCTATATTAGCTGCTAAGGGAATTGATGTATTGGCTACATTCTTACCCTCCAAGTCGAAGGAGCAGATGAAAAACGTCAGCGAGTTCACTGAAGAACGATCGTCGAAGGCCCAGTCAAATACAATAGCTACGGAGATTGGCCACGCAGTAGAGCCGGTAGATAATGGCTGGAAGAATTCGGGTACCGTGGAGAGGAAGATGATGAAGAAGAAAAACAATATCGAAAATACCATGAATAATGTCGCGGAAGAAGTCGCCGTTATTGAGGAGCGAACCGAAATCAAGCGCGGTGCAAAGGGCCCGCCGGATCCAGTGGATTATGTGTGGGGAACTTTTGAGACTTCGAAGCCCAAAGAGAAGAACAAACCACCAGACGATGGGATTGTCAAAGGACCAAAAAAGGAGTCAAGCGAGGGTAGCCCACAGCCGGCAGACGACGATGACCTAGAACTCTGTGGGGCTATCACGAAGAAAAAAGAGAAGAAAGGAATCCTCGGGCAAGGCACAGTTGAAGAAACACAGAAGTACATAAGCCTTGAGAATGGGGACACTCCAGAAGGAATAGAAGACACCCGGCACCTTGGGGCTGCCAAAATCAAGAAGAAGACGAAGAAGTCTAATGTTATTATAAAAAGTCCTTCAAAAGTGAAACTAGGCTCACAATCTCCTAGCTCTGTCATTGACCCTAGGGAAACTGCCACTCTCATTTCCGAGGCCAATCTCAAGAGAACCCCAGTGGACGAAGACATAGGCGTAGACCAAGTTCCACAGGCGTCTGGTGCTCAGGTCCCATCACTAGAGGCCACTCAGATATATACTTCACTCGTCGAAATCCCCTCGGAATCATGCCTACAGCAAAGTCCAGCGGTAGTGCCAGCTCAGATTTCCTCGAATGTAAGATCAAACACGCCTACATCAGAGCAAGTCGTTGTGCAAAATACCGCGCCCCTACCACCAACCTTTCCCCCACCAAGCAGATTCGTCAATGTCTTCGAGTTTATGGACTGCCCAAAAGTTGAAGAAATGCCTCTCGCCCATGACAATGCAAGCTCGACTTCTGTCATGGTATTATCTGACCACATCACAGCGGCATCAGCCACGAGCTATGGCACTGCGCGTACAAGTAGCACTTGGACCAGACACTCTTACAGCACTTCCACTTCACGCACGCGTGCGATGATGATTGACGCTCTCAAGCGTATCACCCGGCAAGATTATATCGGACCAAATGACCTCGAGGACATGTTTGGCTCTGGCTCCTTGGTCACTGCGTTTGTCATTCGAGGTGCTGAATACCATCAGATTCCTTGTACAGGTCACTTCGCCTTGAGGAAATCCAACTTCGAGAATCTCAATACGTCTGGGTCAATTTCTTGGAAGGACTTTGCATTCCTGTCGTTTGAAGAGATATCATCTCTTACCAAGATCACAGAGAACGATGACGGTTTCAACAAATCTTTGGTACGCTTGAAATGGCTCCGAAAATCGAGAATGAAATTCTGGTCATCTGAAAGGAGGGCTTTGGTAGCCATGATACACAACGACCCAATTTCGTCGTTTGGTAGCGAAAATTCTAACTCGCTCCAACAGGAACGAGCACCTTTTGGCATGACTCGAAATGCTAAAGCTGCAAATAGAAAAATAACTTCGGCGGTCGAGGACAGGCCTTCGGATCAGCCGAGCGATCAAGCCACTAGTCGGAGAACGAAGGGTGAAGGCATCTCTTGTTTCCAATCCAAAGCGATGCTAATAGAATACAGAGGCCGTCGATGAAATGTCAAGAAATTTCGTTATTTATGTTGCGTACACGGTCCGCGTGTTTGCATCAGCTATCACATTTGAAGACCCAGCCTCGGTGCTGCCTTCAACCACGAAAGAAGGGTTCTCAGAGGGCGATATAATGCAACGGATCTCGAAATTAAATGCTACAGGGATGCAAACCATTGACAAGAAACTCAAGCTACTCGATGTTCAGCAAGAGGTCATCATCAAAATCATTGACGGGTTAAACAAAAGCCAAGTAGAGCCCGGATTTGTCTGGAACTTAGCACAACTTGAGGAAATTGCTGGCCAGTCAATCGGATCTCGAGCTGTAACTATTTACTTAAGGAAAAAGAGCACGGCAGAAACTATGATCGACGCTCCCACGGAAGTGATACCTCCTCAGAAGAAGCAAAATACGAAAAGTGGAATGATCGACGATGCAACGGCAGCTATAAAGGAGTCAGCTTCTTCTGGGGAACTTACAAAACCGTTGGCCGAGGAGGATGAATGCGGATCTTGGGACACAGCATCTAATAAGGATAAAATGAAGGGAGGCAAGATCATAGCTGTTGAGGAAACCGCAAAAGAGCAGTCGTCGCAAAGGAAGAATTCTCCACCGTCGGAAGGACCTCTGCCACCGAATGAATCATCATCGTTGACAAACTCTCGTATTGTTGATCCTGAGTGTGAACTTGCTATTATGAGGGAAAGGGTGGCACAAGCAGAAATTTACCGCAAGAAAGACCAAGCAAGCCAAGCTCAAGAAACTACTTTACCTACATTAGATACAAAGAAGAAAGCAGCAGCAGAAGAAATGACGAAGCAGAAACAACAGAAAAGTCGAGGACAAACAAGGAAGCCATCCCCTTGGCGGAAAAGCTCCCCCTCCCCATCTTCAGTCCTATCTCTAGATGGAGCAATTCCCGAGCCAGCTTCGTACCTTAGATATCCGCAACCTGAACAAGGTGGATATGGATACTTTCCAAACGCTCAGTATCCGTACAGTCCACCCTTTCCGCAATCCTATGCACCCGGAGGATATCCAACTTCGACTCAAACCTATTCTCCAGGATATCCCTATTCTCAAGCATACCCCTCTGAGGGATATGCGCCCTTAACAGCTGAAGACGAGGGGAGGATGATGGCAGCTGACCCTAATAGTCTTGCATCTCGCTTTCCACCAAATTCTTTTTCAAGCCCGGCATCGTATGGTCTTGGTACTATGGATGAGAGAAGTCGCAATGCAAGCAGCTACGCAGACTACGACAACTACAGGAGTGGTGAAAAGAGACGAAAGGGTTATTATCAGGGTGTACCACCGTCAGTTTCAACACCATACAGACAGGCGCCATCAATCGTTCCACAGCCACCGAAGGAAGCTCGCTTCCCGGACAATCCTGTCGTTTCTCCCAAATTGACGAAAGAAAATATAGCAGCAAAAATGGGCAGAAACTCAATTCTAAAGTCACCCTCACCCTCCTGGTCTCTTCAAAGCAACCGCAATAGTCAAGCTCCGGAGAGTAGAACGGTACCAAGGACGCACGGAAGTGGCTTTGCCGATAAGATCACTTTATCCCAAGATTCCAATCCTATCCGCTCACTTTCAAGTCGCTTTGGCCCACCAATATCGCAACCCGCATACTCATCACGAGGAAGCCAAGGTCCGCTACCTGCTGGGCGATCAGATCCGTATATTGGACCTGATGCCTTCGGTCGACGGACAGCAGCCCAGCAGTATCCAGAGAACTACGATAGTAGGCCATTCAATTTGAATGCGACGCCAATGGAAATCGAGGAAGAAACGGACATCGTGCGAGGATTGTTACTTGGTTGGACGCCAGAAGGCGATGAGAGGAAGGCAAAATACGAAAGCCGGACTAGGATCGACTTGAGCGACGCTTCGAGACCCGAGAACGTTTCAGACGACGAGTATGAAGACGACGATGGAAGTAGTGATTTCGGAGCATCACAACAGCTCTTGCGCGGCACCACATCTGTGCTGCATAGGAGTGGCGGTAATGGAGAGGGCCCCTCGATGAGACCTCCGATTAAGGGAACCTGGAGAGCTGCGAGGAAAAAAGGTAAAGGAACGGACAGGACGAGATCTGGAAGAATTAAAACTGAGTATTTTGACGGTAATTATTTTTGAGAGGCCAAAGGGACTACGTGGACTACGACTCTAATTGAAACTGTTCGTCTAGCGGGCTGCAATGTAGGGTTGGAGAATTATGGTGAATATTAGCATGGTGGCGACAATAGCTACTTCTGTTTGAGCCGGCATGATAGAGCATGATGAGCAACCTAAGTTACGGCCTATTTGCATCTTACATTGAGGCCATACAAAGCGTCTCGATCCATGTGGGCAATTTAGGAGAGGATTCTTCTGTATCTCCCATCGCTACCGCTTAAACTAAGCGCTCGATTAGCCACTATTTATAGAAGCTACGATTGTTTACTATACTATAGGCGGATTATAGTAACTCGAATAGAGTCTCGATAATAAAACTACAAATATACTTACTAGAGTAATCGATAATAAACCTACCTATAGGAGTATATACAGTGGGGTGTAAAAATTTTACACCCCTTTGTAAGGGAAACGATCATAAAAGCCAGCAAAGATACTAATCTAAGTTATTTAGCTCGTTATATAAGGTTAATATTTGTTTTTAGTTTAGTCTTAGATTAAACCTAAATGTTAGTTTAATCTAGACAGGGATAGTACAGCTATATGTCACGTGACTTGGTATCGCCGGACTTATTCTAGAACCTTAGAAATTTTATTTTAATTTAGGAAGTAAATATAATATTATGAATAACTAGATTCGATCCCTCACGTCGCTTAACAAATTCCTACTTTCGAGCGATAAGTCTAGTTTATAGACCTATCTTTATTACCTTATTAATAATTAATAGGAAAGGAATCCGGAGGCTTGCGAGTAGGTACATTCATTGAAAAATGGCAGCAAATTCTCAAATAGGGTTAGCGTATGGCTCACCGCCTTTTGGACTACAGTACTCAGCACTTCATCCTTTACAGCTCTCTACTTCGTATATCCAATACAGCAACTTTTGGTATCTATTTGTTACATCCTATTTCTGTGGCGTGTATGCCTGAGCTCAAGCGTGCATACGCATACTCTCAACTCCTGGGCGAAGCTATTTGAATTTAGCTTTTCAACTTTGACCTCGCTTGGGTAAGTCAACGTTTCAAGCAAAGCGACGATGGCTTCATTGTCGCCAGAGACATTCACTGGCACACCTCTCTCGCTTCGAGGTGCATCAGCTGCATGTGCGACGACTCTTTGATGCCCTTTGAGGACGAGCTGACCTGACGCGCAATATATTTCCGGTGAGCCAGGCGAACACTGCAGGCCATAGCCACTGCGCATGTTGCAACACCCGAGCTTTTCTTTATATCAAGCAAATCCCTTTTCTCGGCCTCACTCTCTTTCAACACATTTGCAGCACTTCCTAAATGTTCCTATCGTTGCAGACCAGTCCCAAGGTTCTTTGACATCAGAACAAGCATTGTTACTGTGGATGTTTGCACAGGACAGGCTTCTCACGTTCACGGGTGGTGAATACGAGGTGACATCCAATCATCCAGTCTTTACTTCCGAGCATATATCCGCAATACTGTCTTGCTTTCTATCTTCTTGCTAGCTAATTCACAATACCTACACCATCTGCAATGGCTCTGCCATCGTCGATACTCGGGACCATTGTCCTGTTCGCCTTTTCAAGTCCCGTCTATGCGCAGACGGGAAATGGCAACGAATGTACCTGCTTTCGAACGAATGATACCTCGGCTGGGTATTTCACGTCGCATCGATTCTTCGACTTCAGAAATTTAGCTGCTGTTGCGGCCGCAGTGCCCCCGATCATCACAGGTATCGCCAATAGCACGAATGCGCTGGCAACCTCAGAATTCTTCACACAAGATTCCTGGTTGAAGGACTGGACCATCCAGAATTGGAACAATAGCGACAGCATGGCGGCTGGCAATGGCGCCACTATCCTGCTTGCCAATTCACCAAATAATGTCTACCTAGGTACATCTCCAATTCTGTTCTTCTTCACAGTATGCTAATTCTCCACAGAAACAAACAGCGACACCGACCCCTCCTACACAACCCACCTCACCCTCCGCACCTCTCGCCTCCCCAAATACCAATCCGCCTCCGAGATCGACAGCGTCGAAAAGAACTTCCAATACCTCTCCGCGCGCTTCATGGCCCGTGTGATCGGATCTCCCGGTGCCTGCGCAGGAATGTTCACGTACCTCGCGAACGACGACCCGCAGAAGGTACAAGAAGGAGACATCGAGATCCTCACAAATGGTCCGAGGAATATGGTGCAATACACGAATCAACCGTCGACGGATAGGAACGGCGATATTTTGGATGAGGCGACAGTTAATGGGACGAATCCGGGAGGACGGGATTGGAGTGAGTGGAATGTGTATCGGTATGACTGGATGCCGGGGAAGTCGTCCTGGTATGTGAATGGGCAGAGCGTCGCGAACATTAAGTTCCAGACACCGAAGGATCCGGCGGGGTTGATGATCAATATGTGGAGTGATGGAGGTTCATGGACGGGGAACATGACAACCTTCGACCAGGCATATCTGCAAATCCAATGGATGGAGCTGGTATACAACACGAGTGGTCCATACGAAGGCAATGGTGCTAAGAAGAGAAATGTCGATGACTTTGGTTTGGCGGGACCGCTTGTTAAGAGGAAGGGAAGCAAAGGCTGTAAAGTCGTTTGCGGGGTTGACGAGCAAGTTACGAAGACTGGAACTCCGTCGGTGTTGATCAACAACACGAGCCCTGCGCCTCTTGGCTGGAAGGGCGAGGGTATGGGGGCTATGGTCTTGCTGCCGTTGCTGTTGGTCGGTGGCGCGGTGTTTGGGTGTTTGTAAAGGCTTGGATGGCTCGTTACTGGCTGGATACGGTGCTGCATTTTTGGAAAAGAGAAGCGATGGTAAAAGCATATTACAGGAAAGTGGGTTTATGATAGTGTATAATGCTGTTACGATAATGAATTCTTTTACTTGGCGATTATCAACGAGATCTTGGTACATTTCCTTCTCATTGGAACTGGGACGTGTATTCAATGCTGTGCCAACCATCCATCCAGCCTCCCTTTCCTAGCTCATACTGTATCCTATCTCAAGATCTCAAATATCTACCTCGTTAAGTTGAAACTAGTGATCCAAACGTCTGTGCATTTTTCCTCCCCGTGATCTATTAAAGCCGAATCTACCCCCAACCTCACCCCCTTGCCATTAATCCTTTCTCTTAAAAATGTTGGTAAACAGCCACCCAACAACCCGCCAACATCGCTCTCAGCCACGACTGCATCGGCGATCCGGTAGTCCAGCCTTCCTCGTATCTAGGAGCTCATGCCTGCGCCTTGGTAGGCCGGGACAGAAGTAAGTATACGTAAACAAGAGCAAGAGCACGCGTGAGCAAGTACTCCTTTCAAATTAGCGGCGAAGAAAGGTTAGAAGGAAATGACTTTGCTGACGGCCCAAAGGACGAGTAATGAGCCTCTAAATTATGTTTATCTAAAGTCGAAGAAAAGGAGTGACTCGAGGAACAGACATCCTCTGATACCGTATGCTATGATTTTCCCTGCACCAACCAACCCAAGTGCTCAATGCCCCAACCCCGAGATGCAGGAAAGGAAAGTCGAAATGTCGTCTAATCGCAAGTTCTGATGATCCCAATACGCTCCATCCCGAGAATGAGTAGGAGGTTGAACCACCCATTCCCGACTTACTCACTCCCCGGCAACACATAGCAAAGCACACTCGCGACCCCCGTCCCAGCCTTCTTCAACATCGTATCGTTCCCCGCGCTGAATCTCGCCGTGCCAGCCAACACACCGCTAACATCCTTATACCCGATACACTGCACGCTCTCCTCCTTCGGGCGGTCGCCAGCGAAGCGAACGGTAGGGTCATCGACGATGAGGCCGTGAAAGGTGCCAGGGATGACGGAGAGCGCGGTGAGTTCGCAGCTTGGATACTCCTTCGAGTGGCCGTCATCGCAGGGTGTGAGGTGGTTGAGAGTCACCTTGAGGGGGGTGTTGATGTAACGGCCGGTGCGGGAGAGGGTTATGGTGTAGAGGTCTTGGTGGGCGGGGTCGTGGGAGGTGGTTGTTTGGCGGGAGGTGAGGGGGTTGGCTGTGGTGGTGAGGGAGGTGGCAAGGAGGGAGAGGACGAGCGTTGAGTATTGCATTTTGATGGTTGTGGTGTTGAGTTGGTGAATTATTGTGTAGTTGTAGAATTAAGCTTGAGGGTGCAAGAAGCTGAATAGTTGAGACTGTGTGGTATAGCTGAGAAGTGATAGTTGTGATGTTGATAGAGGAAGCGGAGGTATTAATGAGCGAGATGTCAGCCCTTATATAGCTCATTCACTGAGGCTTCGTTCGAAGGGGTGTCGTTCTATTCATGGATTCCCCTTTACACAAGCCTCTCTCTTTTACGAACCTCCCTTCTCTACCAGCAACGTTACTATACAAGCGTCCCACCTAAGCCTCTGGTTTCCCTCCGCCCTCATAACAACAACTATCGTCCGCAAGCAGTCACTTCTGTACCACCATCAAAAGCCCTTTCAACCTCACATACTAAAGCTTACCTGCCCCATAGACTCGAGGCGTAGGTACGAGGAAGTGCGCATACGGAATACGATAGCAAGGCTTCAGAAACGGACAACCGGTAGTTCTAAGCCTATGGTTCGTGTTCCTCTCGTGGCTTAATAGTTGTTGGGTGGCTGTTAACCAACATGTTAAAGCTACTAAGCGAAGGCACACTTTTAGATGCAAGAGGCTGGTGTGGCGATAGAAATAGATTCAGCCTCATGAATAACAGCTTGAAAATCGTACTTCTCATTTTTGAGGAAAGGAAGAGGGGCGTTAAAGCAACCGGGGGGGTAAGGCAGCTAGTAAATGAAGTAAAGACCTATGTTGATATATAACACGTAGCAAGGTGAAATTATACACATCGACTGACTGTTTTGGAACTGTCGACGGAAAAATAAAGCCTGGTTTAATAGTTCAAATAGAACGTGTAGGTAGGAGGGCTGGTGGCGCAAAATTAAGTTGGAAGACAGTAACAACTTGCATAAAACATGTCAAGGATAACACAAACGACTTCGGCAATAAACTGAAATGCAAAATGAGGCTAGACGGTCCTTGGATTAAATATTTTTGAGTGTCTCGTTGCCAGCATCTTTCCTAGAAAGTGCGAGGATTTCCTTGCAAATCACGACCAATACCGCGGCTACACATACAAAAATCCCATTTCGCCATGGCAATTTGCCCACAAGGAAATATCCCAATGCCCCTTCCCTAATATCATCGCTCAAGTACTATCCAGGGTTCCGAAGTGGAACTCCATATAAAAGCTCGCTAGATCATAGTACCCAATGCCTTAGCATCGCCACTACGTCTTGAGATTGAGTGCAAATTAGAATCGACGATGAGCAACCGAAGAACTCTCCGCAGCACCAGCAGCTTCGGTACTCCCGCCGGCGCCATGAGCAGGGTTGTTGGGGAAGTAGAAGGCCGCTACCGCGATAATACAGTAAACAATGACACAAAGGGCTCCTTCGAGGTAGTTCGACTTCTGATCTCGGAGGAAGTTACCAACGACTAGGATAGCTAGGATGAGTACGATGATAGTGAACATATCAAAGTTGAAATCCATATCCTTGTTTAAGCCCCATCCGACAATGACCACCAAAGGAGCATTGAACAAGGCGGTTTGGATAGTTGCACCGAGGACGTGAGATAGGGCGAAGTTCATTTGATTGTCCCATGCTTCGTCAATAGCAGTAAGATGCTCGGCAAACTTTTCCACGAGTGGTACGAGAATCAGGCCCATGAACAGATCTGAAATATGTCGCTCTTCGACGATGTGGGGAATTTGTTCAACTAGGTTGATGGCGATGATGGTGACTAGGGCAATGGAAATTGTCAAGGCAATGATACACTCAGTGAGGGTAAGCTTGTCCTTCTTAAGATCCCGATGTCGATCATCATCATTGAGCTCGTCTTGTTCGAGAATGGCATCGTATATTCCGTGGTGGGTTCGCATTTGGAACCATATATAGACGAAGTAGGCGCATATGAGGAAGATGGACGTAATTCGAGAGACATCGACGGTTTTAGCCTTGAGCTCCCCTTCCGTGATATAATGGAGTTGGTTGACACCTTGGTAGAAGACGGCGGGAATGATTAGGCCTAGTCCTCTGCGTAGATAGTCAGTACCTACTAGAGGGGATTGTAGAGGGGGTCTTACGCTGTCAACAGCAATCCACTACCAACTTCGCTCACAGCCTCGTCAAATTCTTGCTCGTCGCGCTTTAGACCACCTGCAAAGAAGCACATTCCCAAACACAAGAGTTGAGTAGCCAGAATCGAGCCGAGAATAGCAGCCTGGATGACCAAGAACTGGTCCTTGGTCAACAAGACCATGAAGAGGACAATCTCCACGACCGATCCCAAAGTCGTCTCCACCAACACACCAAAGACCTTTGGAAGCTTCCTAGCAAGCTCCTGGCCCGCGAATCCAATCAGATTGGCACAAGGCACCATGGCAATATAGTTCAAGATGAAGATGGCGAGGTGCATATCATGCTTCGCATATCGGATTGCAATTGCTGGAGGGACGACAGGCCAGAGGATGTTGACGATTCTCGAGGCATCACTAGCAGATCGCCATGTGATCCTGAAGAAGTGCAGTGGGTGTATGCCTCTTCTTCCACTCTCGCCCTCCGGTTTGATGTGCTTCGTAACCTTATGGCCATTGTGATTATGGGTGGGGAGAATGTGGTGATGCTTCGTATGGGCGGCCGCGGGAGGACTAACACTACTCTTCAGCTCAATATTGTCTTGTGTGGTTGTCTGAGGCTTGGATCTTCGAGATGCCATGGTTGACGGCGGCCCTTGGCTCCAAAGCTTGTCGTAATTCGTAAGGCTGCTTGGAAGCTGCTGTGTTGGGACAGCGGTGCTCCGTCACTTGGCACTATGCTTGCCCCTTGCAGCAGACTGGATCGGGATCGATTTGATAGATCTAGATGTCGAGATCTGGCCGTCACGAGATGGAGCTAGAGACGCAACTATAGAAGTATGAAATGGCAAGCAGATGGCGCAGTAAATGGAAACAATTGGCAAAGAGGCGAAGGAGGGAATTCTGCGTAGGAGTAGAAACAAAATATACTCTCCACAAACCTGGACGTCAGACAACGCCAAGTCGCTTGGCAAGCGCTGTGCTGGCCATCCATAATCCATACTCCGTACGGCACCTTGCGTCAGCTTGGGCTTGCTTGCTTCGATGCGAAAACATTTGTTGTTGGTGGATCCGGGTGTTGGTGGATTCGGTTGTTGGTGGATGGTCAGTCCCATGGCGGGCGACGCGCTTGTTTTAGGGATAGAGCGGTAAGTGTTGAAATTGAGGATCAAGTTTGGTTGTTGGAGAAGTGATGCCTCTGCTCGACATGGCGAAGTTTACAAAATACCATCGATTGAGAATCACAGGGCACCACCATCGACAGCTTACGCCGGAGTAAATCGTAATCGTATCCCAGCACGAGAGCCGGCGTCTCAGTTGGATGGAGATCTGACTGCCAAGTCATGATGAAGATGCCCGATAGTGGGAGTGACGGGACAGTGTTGAAAGAAATGAGGACTTCAAGTATCCTCACCTCAAGACGAGTGTGAGGTTATGTAGAAGAATGGAAGAGGAATTCGTTTCGGTAGTGAAGCCGACCGGCATTAGGTAGTTGCTTATGTAAGTACAGTTTGCTCCACCACCAGTGGGTGTCAGAATTAACGAACCACGCTAAAAATAGGGGGAAAATCAAATAATTACATGACGACTTCTTGCTTTAACAATACAAATCAATCAATCAATATACCTGCTATGGCCCCCCGAACGCGTGCAAATGATAGGTTTACTCCTCCTCCAGATCCTAGTTATCATTGCCCAGCTTGTACTCGAAAAAGAACCAGGTTTTTCGACGCGTTTGACCGAGATCGTAATTTGAAGTCATTTCGTCAGATCTGCCGCGACGAAGGGGTAAATCACTGTACTGGACTTCGATGGAAGCGTCAAAGAGAGAATATAGGGGCTTTAGCTCTACGTACAACTCGTGGGATCTCGAAAAATCTTAGGAGAAGGTCGAAAGTGACTACTGCGATATGTAAAATGCTCGTCAATCCTCAGAATCCTGTACGCGATCAATTATACGAAGCACAGATCGCATACCATAATCTGCCAGTTCAAAAGCGTCAATTGCAGAGGAAATTGAAGGAGCATACACGGGGGGCTCGCCGATACAAAATGGCCTTTGTAAAAAAGCAGGTTTCACGAAAGAATCGTGATTTGCGCGTTACGTACGGCGAAACCCATGTGAACAAAACGATCGATGATTTCTGGAGTTGTATTACTTTTACGGACGAGGCGCATGTCGACCCTTCTTCGCAGGCAATAGGAGATATATTACGGGAGGAATGGACGCGTTATGACGATGAGAATGTAATGTAAAGAAAAGAGAAGACTAGATCTGCTTTCATATTGCTGCATGGATCAATTAGTACGGGAAATCTCCTAAACTTATCTTCTATAATAACGAAGAAGATACTACCGAAGTCCCTCCTATGCCTCCAAAGCCACGGCGCCGTCCTATAACAGAGAGTGAGGAGGATTATCAAAAGAGAGTTCAAGAATGGGAGGCTACGAAGCCACACAAGGTGGAAAAGAAGGTTTCTGGCAATCATATGACTCAGATATATTATACGGAGCATATTTTACCTAAATACATTCAAGTAGTCAATTCCGAGCGTCTACGAACCTTGAATCAGGTTTATCTTTAAGAAGATGGGGATCCCTCTCACGGCATCAAAAAACATGGCCTTGCGCAAGCTCTCAAGGACGCTAATTGGGTCGTTAACCACTCTCACCCTCCTCAATCACCAGATATCAATCTAATTGAGGCTATTTGGAACATTATTAAGCAGCGTTTGCGTAGAAGGGTGTTCTATTCAGACGAGGAAATGAAACAGGCGCTGTAAGAAGAATGGGACAAAATCACGCTTGAGGAGATCCGATCGCGCATATCTGATATGCCAGGAAGGTGTAAGAGACTTGTTAGAACAGGTGGTAATCCTATTAAGGAGGCAAAGTGGTAATTCGTTATATAATTAGTAATTTGAATTGATTTATTGACCTGATTAACTTTTGATTTTCCCCCCTATTTTTAGCGTGGTCCGTTAATTCTGACACCCACTGGTGCCACGGTTCACATGATCATAATACCTGACGGATGATGATCACGTGACCAGCTTTTACACTGCCGAGTCAATACTGCTCCATGCAGGACAGATCTCTCCTTGTAACTAGAACACTAGACAATCAAATACGTTTACCCTGAGATCTATCAATACGCGACGTGATCGGTTCCACTGACGTCTTTCACTACGGTACGAGACGATGGCACGGCGCTAGCTTGAAGCGAGCAATCTAGCCGGATATGGGAATCGCTTGGCCTCATAAAGGAAAGCCGCCGTCTCTACCCCAGATTGCTGCTCCCTGGTGGGTTGCAAGAAAAAGAATCCGTCGTATACATAGAAGGTCTTGATCTGTTCCGGAAGACTAGATTGAAGCAGCAGAAGATGCTTGTCGAACGGAATGTACCTTCGTAAGAAGGTGAAAATGATCTCGACAGAAGTTGGACGTTTATTTTAGCTCATCACCTGACCTGTAACTTCGTAAATACTTCGTCATAGCCGATGGCACAGGTAGCGAAGCGGTTCAAGTATAATTGTAAAGGCAACAAAAGCTTCGGAGAGCGTCTTCACAGTACCGTAGGAAGTGTGCGATTGGCTGATTCGCCTTTGAGTAAGAAATTCGGCGCTGACATGATGAAGCTTCGCCTCCTATGGAGGGAGCTTTTGTCGTATAACGATTGCACATCAATTGTCTTCATACCAATACCTCGTCTTTACCATCAGCCCATCGTGTGATCCGCAATGTCCATAGATTCATAGATAGGCGCAGGAATTTGTCATTTCCCTGCCTCCTTGATCCTTCTGACCAGTATGTGTAGGGGTAAGCATTGTATATATTGTCGGCTACAGAGTACGATGCCATGAACCTTTTCCATACTTTCTTCTGCATCTTGTGCAGTGCCCTATTCTATAAATTGTCCTCACTCCACGTTCTCTAAAGACGGTACAAAAATGATCCTCTCTGTCGAGTATTATCGTTCCTCTCGCCTCACAAGTCCGAGCAGTTCCACCCCTATCTCCAAGAACAAGCCCGACCATCAGCTGGAAGAACTGCATCAATGAGAGCGATCCTCCAAATCTACAATGTGGCTCAATTCAAGTACCAGTCGACTATGGTAAACCGCACTGCGAACACTTTAACCTCACATTCGCTCGCATCAAGACCAATGGCATATCTTGTCTTGGAAGTCTGGTCTACAATCCCGGTGGCCCAGGTGGAGCAGGATCGGATGTAGTCTTTGCTCATGTTCTCAAAGGGATTTCAGTTTGGAGTGCCGAACTGCTGGCCCAATATGACTTGATTGGACTTGACCCGCGTGGCACTGGGTTGAGTAATCCGATGAAGTGTGATCCAACCATCTGGAATCAACGCGTTTCAATGACTCCCCAGAATGAGGAAGAGTTCAATCAGCTTGTAGAGAATAACAAGGCGTTTAGCGAGAGTTGCAGAAACTTAACCGGCCCTATCTTCGACTTCATGGACACTGCTAGCGCCGCTAAGGACATGGATATGGTTCGAAGAGCCCTCCAAGAAGACAAACTGAACTTCCTAGGGCAATCTTATGACTCACAGCTCGGTTCAAGGTACGCTGGGCTATTTCCCCAGAATATCGGACGCATGGTTCTCGATGGCATTACCGATGTTTCACTCCCGGGCACTGCTCAGCTCCTGATCAAGTCCAACACATATGAGTCCACCTTGAACGAATTCTTCAAATGGTGCAACACAACCATTCAATGTGCTCTCATCAACCAAGACGCCCCCGGAATCTTCGACAAGCTCATCGGAACCGCCAACACCAACCCTATCCCCGCCCCGGGTTGCTCTCCTTTAAGCGAGCACCCATGCCGCAGCGACGCCACGAGCGAAGAAATCCTCACCGAAGTACAACTAGGCCTCATCGGCTTCAATGGCACTGTCAGCTTCACCGGCTGGCCTGCCCTCTCCCTCGGCATCCTGGAAGCCTCCAAGGGAAACGCAACCCTCCTATCACGCCCAATTATAACAACCCCAACCAGCTCTGACTTCTCCTTCCTCGGCGTCGCCTGCTTCGACTGTAAAGCCACATCAATCTCTCATATCGACCTCCTCCTCAAACGACAGATGACATCCACGCTCTCCCCTCATACCTTAGGTGCAACACAGACCTACCAGGCCCAGGCACAATGTACTGGATGGGCGGCGCCAGCAACAAATACAAATCACGCCCTAAAACCTAAGAAGATCGCACAGTTGCCGGAGTTGCTGTTGGTGAATAGTCTGTGGGATCCTAGTACAAGTATTGTGTGGGCGAACCTGTTGAGGGAGCAGTTGCTGAGTGCGAGGTTGGTGCTTAGGAAGGGGGCGGGACATACGAGTTATTTTGCGGCTGGGGAGACGAGTAGGGCGATGGATGGGTTCCTTTTAAGGGGAGAGTTGCCGGAGCAGGGTACGACGTTTAAGTCTTAGACTAGATCAGAGTATGTTCGGAGGTGGTGGTATGAAATGGTTTGGAGGTCTATTTCGATCTGGCACCTCAATATTTGTATTTTTAAGCTTCCGTTTCTTTCATTATGGTTGGCGATCCGCCAGGAAAGGTCGTACTCACCAATTAATTAATGAATATCTGGTCGCATATCCCAGGTAGATGCTCAAATATAGTTCGTCAGGCATTTTGTACTGAAAGAGAAGTGTCGTCGTGTCAAGCACGCGCCTGAGCGCTTAATTGTAAGCGAGGAGAACGTCTTGAGTAAGCGGTTATTACCAAACGCCTCTTGCGGCTGGACAGGTGCGAAACCTTGGTCGCCGGTAAATTCCCCTTGATCCTTTGCTTAACACACGCAGTTCCTCAAATGAACACACAGCCTAGATATAAGATAGCGTTTACCAGCGACCGGGGGAGGTAGAGGATGTTGTTGGGGTTGACAGAGAGGTGTGGAAAGTCAGCAAATTTCAGCTAGGCTACTTTATAGTGGTTAGGAGAGTGTGGTTTTTTTGGGTTATTATGCCAACGGTGAGGTTCAAAGTTAGAGTGACGAGGCCATGAAGGTCGAGGAAGTGTTTTGGTATCTGGACTTCATTGGTTGTGGTTTGAGACTCGTCCCAGTTTGGAGAAGAGATGGCATCGTTGATAGGGATAAGCTGACTTAAACATGAACTTGCCAATGTCAGACTTTCCCTAAGGTAAACAATAGTTATCTATTATCGCCGAACCTGGGGTCACAATTTTCCTATAAGAGTCGTCTTATGTCCTATCTACTTGTACTATACTTTCGCAGTGCCATCCAACCACCTCTCATAGGCTTCTGCAGCAAATTAATAACATCAAATCTCGACCAGCAATCCTGCCCACAAATCATTCCGGCATTATTTACCAAACACCACCACGTCCACCATAGCCAAAATCTGCACCCTCTTCACCGGTCTCATCCCCCAAGAAGTCAATGGAGAAATCGACATGGCCCCCATCACCGTGCGCCTCCCCATCGAAGCTGACGATAAAGAAGCCCTCTAGACAAAATAAATGTCCAGCTGCTGTTGCATCGCAACAACCTACGACCACACCTCCGCAGCAGCGCCTCCTCTGACTCCTACTACTATGTCTGTCAAAAAAATAAACGAATAAGACATCTTATATCAGGATCCATACGGATCTATAGTGTTGTATTCATGGATAAATCCGTGGATACCAAGGATTTGCACGGATTGGTCACCTAATTCGCCCCGGTTAGGTATGCTGTAATTTCAACTATCTTACACAATATTCTTAACGCTCTCAGGTGTATAATCATTACATTTAATTGTGAATATTTACCGTATCGTTCCTAGCTATGGATTAAGACTCTCCTCGTAATTCTCTACTGTATTGTTATTAATTTATCAATTTTTTAACCTAGAAAGTCCTGGATTTGGTAATGAGAATACGATTTATCTATCCCTAAAATTAAATACGGATTGTGCCAACCCATGGACCTGCCCCTAGATCCGTAATCAAAACCCATAGTATGTAATAGACCCTTGGGTATATTCGTATAGCCCAGATCCATCAAGAATATGGATAAATCCACGGATCATCCAAGATCCGAGATCCGATGGATAGACCTACCTACTACCGCGTCCTCGCCTCTACAATCTCGCCAACGACTACAATCATCATTGTGAAAGGGACAGCACGCAGTGCTAATTATTTTAGGGGGCATACGGTTCAGAGGATCAAGCATATTGTGGATGCGATGAGGGTGAAGAAGAAGACGGGTGGGTTGAGATTTATTTCGTCTTCGACGGATTGGAAGATAGGGAGGCTGTTGAGGGGGTGGCGGTAGAGAGTTTTGGGATTACGAGTAAGGAGCAGTTCGAGACTACGGATGAGACTCAGCAGACGCCTGTAAGACTAGAGTAGAGGCAAAGGAGAAGAGGGGAAGGCGTACTTCTCTATTTCTACTATATTATCTAAAATTAGTTAGATAATTTTGTTGGTACTTACTATATATTAACGTTTAGATAAGATTTTATAAGTAGGTAGTAGGTAGAAAGAAGTTATTTTTAAAGCCTAAGAGGCTGGCTTTATTATACTATAAGCTATATTTAGAGCCTTATGCAGGAGTCAGAATTTGGTTTCTGGGGTAGGGTAAAGAGAGTATTTCTCAGGAAACATTTAAAAGGGACTGCCCTCTATAATACAGGAACAAGCGAGTCTTTATATAGAGAGTGACTGCCTGACTAATCAGGTTTTAATATCCTCCAGAATTTTCTTTGCCCCCTTACCGATAATTTGTAATAATTACTAAGGAAATAAGTGACTCATATAACCACTATTACGTTATAGTGGCTAAAATATATTTAACTAGTTATCTACTTAGGAAATATCCTATCGTTTTTTAAATATTTTGCTTTTCTACCTCTAGAACTTAGATTATTTCAATATTTTACTTGAGAGTTAGGATTCTTTCTGATTTGGCGCAACTCTGTGCCGTACTAAAATCAAGAGGTGATGTTGACTTCACCACATTCGTTCGCCTACCATGTCTTGAAAATTTCAGAGGTTGTAAGAGTCTCGTCTCTTCTATAAGCTGCAATCAGGTCCTCCTAAGCAGTTTAATAATTGAGTTGAGTACAGGCCTTACTTAAACTCAACTTAACCTAGCTTAACGCAACTCACAGAGTAAACTCAACACAATGAGAAAACAGTGACCACGCAGATCCCGAAAGAAAATCATATCATCTCGAAGCCGGTTGTTGGAATGTTGTTTTCAAATAGAGTGAACTAGAATGCGAGATCTTCGAGGACAAGTAAGCGATTAAGTGATCCTGTAGTATTGCAAGGATGAAATGCTCAAATTTTGAGCCTGGAAAGCGTAATATCATGGGCGATCAAGGGCACCATACCTGAATGGACTACCGTGTTAATTAGATCATAAGATAATAATTTGGAAGTCAAACACTTCAATGTTTGAAGTCACCACCCACCTCTATCAACTCTGCAGAGAGGGCTATGGCTTTTTGGTCTTTCTTTCTTTCCCCCTACTCGGAATTTTAGCAAATGATATAGTGGCTTCAAAATCGCGAAAGGACCTGGAATTAGATATTATCTTGTACCCAGTTAATACGGTAGCATGAAACAATTTTGTGGTGATGATTGCTTCTGGATTTCTTTTGAAAAGCCCTGTAGACTTATGGTTTCAACTGGAGTAGCGCTTTTTAGGCGCGCATTAAGGGCATGCTTTTTGTTTCTGTCCAGCAGTACACCATCTTCGTTAGCCTTCCGTTTTAGCGATTAGATTTAGTTCGATTTCCCCCTACTACCACAAGCAAATAGTGAGGCCGGAAAACCGAAAGTTACTTAAGCAAAATGGGACAGCTCCCCGTGCGTAAGCGAGGCGAGGAGGTCGGTCACGTGAGCGTTACGAAATAAGATACCTGCTTTCCAACGCTGACCTCCCCTAATATACACAGCAATAAGAGAAGGGGCTACAATCAAGGAACTTTTGCTAGCTTGCTACCGAAGTTGTTAAATGTTTGATATTCACTTTGAGATCATCGCTTTGTATACAATCAGCGACATGCATATTCACTCCATCAGACACTTCTATTTCACTTTTCCCCATTGATCGAGAAAACCAAGGTCTTACTGTATTTCTAACTGAAGCTCTCTGATTGGCCAATTTAGCATTTATAACCACACTTAAATACCCCTTGCGCACTAAGGCTCGGTTGGCATCGGCTTTGTGAGACAAAGGCGATGTCATGAGCTTCCCGGACGAGTCAATGATCACAACTGCACTTGCTTACCCGGGGAAGGTAGTTAAGTAGCTAGGGAAAACCTGCCCGGTAAGCACGATAAGACAGGGTTTCTTTCCTCTTTAAAATGTTTTGAGATTCTCCTCGTCTTGATTGTCTTTCTCTAACAAGAAAACTTCTGGGTGGTACTTTCTGGATATTGCATAGCTTGTGGGCGAGACAGGATTCAGAGTTATCATAAGTTATTGGTAGTCTGAAAAGATACATCAAACATGCTATCCTCAAATTCTCAGACTGCCTCGCTTTCGAGCATCGTCTTTACGCTAGCATCTTTTGGTGTAGCATCCACGGTGTTTTACGTGAGATTCTCCTATTTTAATTTGAGAATAATATACTAACCTGGCATCAGCTCTTCGTGCTCTCCACTTACCGCGTCTTCTTCCACCCGTTAGCCAAGTACCCAGGGCCACTTCTCGCAAAACTCACAGACTGGTATTCTGTCTACCACGCTTATATTGGAGATCGACATCTTGAGTTTTACCGCTGCCATGAAACCTACGGTCCCATCTTTCGCTATGGGCCAAACTCACTCTCGATAAACAGCAACACGGCATTGAAGATAATCTATGGTCACAAAAGCAATGTGCAAAAGTCGCAGTTTTACTCCGTCTTTCCACCCACGAAAGATACGTTCAATACGCATAGCTCGATCAACAAAGCGCAACATGCACGGAAACGTCGGGTTATCTCTCATGCATTCTCTGATTCCGCAGTAAAGAATATGGAGAAATACATTCTTGCAAACGTTCGCACTTTGACTTCTCGACTGGGAGAGGGAGCTAGAGAGAAGGGATGGAGTGTACCACAGAACATGGCTGATTGGGCTAACTATCTGACCTTCGATGTCATGGGAGACTTGTGCTTTGGCAAAGCCTTTGAAATGTTGGAGCGAGAGGATAACAGACATGTGATTGATCTCATTGGCAATGCAGCTCACATGCATCTCATAGTACGTTCTCATCCTTTTTCATAAGTACGTCGACCACAATACTAACTCGCAGCGATAGCTCGGCACAAATCCAACAATCAAGCACCTCGGTCTCAATAAAGTTCTCTTCAGCAAGATCTACAATATGCGAATGCAGTACATGGCATATTCCCGTGCCCAAGCCGCCGAACGTCAAAAGCTAGGCCTCGAGACCGACAGAAAGGACTTCTTTTACTACCTTCTCAATGCTCGTGATCCAGAAACTGGACACGGCTTCACCGCTCCAGAGTTATGGGGCGAGAGCAACCTCTTGATCATCGCCGGAAGCGACACGACTAGTACTGCACTGGCCTCTTCATTCTTCTACCTTACTCATAATCCTCTCACATTGAAGAAACTTGTGGAGGAAGTCAGAAGCACATTCAACGATGTGGAAGAGATCCATACTGGACCCGAGCTGAACATTTGTCACTACCTCCGTGCTGTGATTGACGAATCTATGCGTCTCTCACCACCTGTGGGGGGAATTCTTCCCCGAGAAGTCCTACCAGGCGGCTTAACCATCGATGGTCACGAGATACCAGCGGGCACTGTAGTAGGAACTCCTCATTACGCACTCCACCACAATCCCGCCTATTACCCGAACCCCTTCGCTTTCACTCCAGAACGCTGGATTGTCGAGTCTAGCCTAGAAGTTACAAAAGATACCGTGGCACTTGCACAAAGCGCGTTCTGCCCTTTTAGCATCGGACCTAGAGGATGTATAGGCAAGGGTCTCGCTTACGCAGAGTTGATGACAAGTCTTGCCAGAACGGTGTGGTTGTTTGATATGAGATTGTCGCCAGGTATAACAGTGGGACAGGGAAACTCGGGAGCCGAGTGGGGTAGAGAGAGAGCGACGGAGTATCAGTTGAAGGATTGTTTTACAAGTATGAAAGAGGGACCGCTCGTGGAGTTTCGGGAGCGGAATTGAGAAGTGAAGGGGGGGGGGATAAGGGTAAACTGTACATAAGCATCAAAATCATGGTTCTAGCGAAATTGACGATCCTATGAACATAACTATGTTACTTACAGTTAATGAAGTAGCAAACCCGAAAATTGAAGACAAAAGCTTCTTGGATTTGATGTTCAAGGATGCAAACATCGTGTATCGATCATAAATTAATTCGTCAGATGACAATAGGAATAGGACCCTTGAGAAGTTGGACTCACATAGATGGGCATCACAGATAGACAGATCACCCATAAAGCCAAGTAACCATAGAGGCTCCGTCTTAGCTTAGCGCGACATTGTGACCTGGACGGGTGGTGGTGGGTGATGTGGTCTGCCCCCATGGCAATGGCCCCCGGAGGGCCCCCCTAACTTGTACCTTGCTGGCGCAGCCTTACTAGCTTGATAGCATGACGCTCCGCTGGGCCACTGCCGTGGAGGCCGAATAGAAAATGAGGATATATATCCCTTCCACCTGCGAGAGGTGGTTTTAAGACAGCCAGTCTTTTCATATAATCTCATCAGGGGTTTCTCGCTTAAGACCCCAACCAATTCCGCCCTTCCCTAAGTTTCAACTAAGATAGCGGATAAAAACTCTGCGCACACCAATCCTTAATTCTCCTAGGTATTATAAGATAATGTACTCGAATTTCCTTGAATTTCTAAGAGCGTCGGCTTAAATATCCTTAATAGGAGGAGAATAAAACCTACCTCTTCTCCTCGGCTAAAATGTCTGGATATACGCAGAGTTTTGACCCGCTCACTTACATAAACTAACTTAACACCCATTGGTAGCTAAAGGCACCTACGACGATATAATGCAGTTGCATTATTGCGAGATTCATAAAATTACACCCTACGGGAACGAGCTACCTAATGCCTATCGCAAAAAGGGGGAGGCGCATTTTGGGCTCACAGGATTTCCTTATTTCGAGCTTCTGAGCGTGAAATTTTGTACTAGTGCATTAAATTTATAATTCTATTGCTAAAAGTTAGCTTCTAATGTTAATCTCATCAAACCTCACTCCCTACCGTCCTCAACGGATACCTGACCACCCCTTCCGCCTTTGCACAATTGCTTACACCCCCTCCATTAATACTCGCGTCAACCGGTAGCCCCTGCCTCCCCTGCACGCGCCCATAGACATGATAATAATACCACGCCTCACTCAACACCGTCCTCCCATTATCCATTGTCCCTCTCCCCGCCTCGGTCTCATTATACCTCGGTCCCGCACATCCAATATACGGCATCGCGCCAAAGCCACTCTTAAGCGCAGTCTGGAACTGGGTGAGGGAGTAGGAGGTACTGTTGGATGGGTGGATAGAGGCGGCGGCGAGCCAGCCCCAGGTGGGGAGAATTTCGTGGTAGGCGACTGTGGTTTCGAAGAAGTCGATGACCTCGGAGTGTTCCTTGTATTTGGGGCCGTAGCAGGGGAGATCGAATGTGCTGAAGCAGGTTGCGTGTTTGGAGAATTCGTGGCCCCAGAAGTCGCCGTTGGGGGCCCCTTGGTTGACCCAGTATCTGCGAAGTGGTGTGAGCATGCTTGCAATTGTCATAAATTCTTTGTGTAATGTTTGGACTTACTTGTTCATGTAGGCCAACAAATCGAATTTTCCGAATGGCTCGAGGAATGTTCCAATACTAGGCCCAGTATATGGCGGGACTATAGTACCTGTTGTCTTCCCATCCGTGGTGTTTGGGACTGGGACTGGGTCATATTGACGACTACATTTCCGATCAATATTTGTTCACTTGTTACCCATAACGAAAGCACATACCTCAAGTCACAATACTGCGTATAGCCCCCATCACAAAAGTCCGGCCACAGCCCATGTATAGTCCAAGTATCTTTCGGCAAAACCTGACCTTGAGACTCAAGTCCAGTGTATGTGCTCCAGAATTGGGTTGCTAGCACAAGTCCGCCGTACGTCTCAGTACAGCATGAATCGGTCACATTTGGGTATGCTTGTGGCGAGCATGAAAGGTATGGAGTTTCTAGATATAATTGTTAGTATTTCTGTTTAATTGGAAGAGGTTTACTTACGCAATTGACATGTATGGTTCACACTGCTCTGTCCCGGGTACAACGAAGCACAAGCACTTCCCCAAAGCGCGCTGCCAACAATTGAAGCTTTAACACTACGCATTTTGGCTTTGAGTATTACGATTAATCACACATCTAGTACCCAACTCAATTGCACAGAAGCCCAGATGCAAAATAAAATTTCAAGGGCAACGCAAGTTATATACCTCACATTTCCCATTTCCTACTTTCAAAGCTCGGCAGAACCTTGCATGACGGACCCGATTACCACACGCACGTAGGTATGAAAGTCATGTAATTGGCAGGCAACAGTTCCCATGAAGTCATTCCCTAACTCAATCGATGCAGTAGAGATAAATCTAGACTGAATACGGAAGGTTGTTTACTCTACCCTGGCGGCCTCTCAAGTTTGAGCCCCTCCTTCACCCACGTGTGGGTTCGGAGAGGAAGGGATTTGAAGACCGAGAGACTTGACTTTACGTGATGCGGAATTCCGTATCAATTGGAATTTTGTGAGATCAACCATTTATAAATGGATAGAGCAGTAGTTGTAAAGCGCTTTTGCTTGGTAGTTCTGAAATAAAGACGCAAACACCATATACTGAACCTGATAACAAGCTGGTTGCGCCTAGTTAGAAATATGCGTTATTGACATATGTTCATATTGCCGTTTGCTTTCCATTTGAGAGGATTGGCCCCGAACCCATTTATTTACATGCCGCGAACGCCTGCATCAGCTTTCTCAACTGACTTGGTCAGGATGTTGCGACAAAGCCATCAATCAGACGTAGTTGGGTAGGGACTAGTAATAAGAGCTTAAAGCTCGTAGCGGTGCCCTCTCATCTATTGAAGCGACTTTTTGCTTGACCAGATGCTATCACAATGGTATATATAATTCCAAGACAAGCAGAGAATACCTTAAGCTATTTTTTGTGTCATAAAATAGACAATCATACTTCAACCTCGCCCGAATCGTCGATCGAACAACTTCAATACTCCCATAACACTGGCAGCCTCAACCTCAATTGGCGCTCGACCAACATGGTGAGGCGGGGTAGCATGAAGTCTGCCGAGCCAAGTTCCCAGATCATCGCTGGCTTTATCGAAGTTCTTGTGAGTAGAGAGAGTCTTATAGGTATCGGCACAAGACAAGCTTGGAGGTGGTTGAGATGTTGCTGCTGGTGTTGGAGTAGATTGACAGCATCCGCCACCTCCACCGTTACCGCCACAGCAGCCCTCAGGGACAGAATTTGATGACGACGAAACACGGAGAGCAGCAAGGGAGCGACAGAAGAGTCCCGACTTCGGGTCTGCTTGGCATTGCTGACAGGTTCCGGGACCATTGGCACACGAGTTTGATGGTGTCTGAGAGGGAATAGGTCGGTGTATGTGAACGGGTTGCAATGAGGGAAGTTTGATATTACTTCCATCAACATCATTATCCGAAGGTGGTGGCGTGACTTCATTGAGAAGGGGAGCAAGTCGATTTTCGCGCTCGCCCTCATGTAACGCGTTTGCAGCGGCAGCGGCAGTGGCAGCTTCAGCACACATACAATAAGTTCCTTCTTCACAGAAGCCGCATGATTCAATTGGTCGTCTCTGCTGAATTTCCAGTGGTGTTGGCTGAGCACTATTTGATATCGACTTGCCTGAGAACTGAGCGGTGAAGTCGATCTCAAGTGGTGTTGATGGAGCGGATTGACGTTGCCGTTTCTCTACAGCACCGGTAGATGGTGAGTGCGGTCTCTTCAGCTCGGGTGGCACCTGAGAATTGACCTCCCTGATGGTCTCCTCAAGACATTCGCAATGAGAATCCGTGGTGCATCTCCCACAACCAGATGGAGCATTTGCCAAAGCCTCTTCGACACAAGCACAACGACTTTGTGATGTACATCCGCCACAACAAATATCCTCCATGTCCGGTGCAGGTGATGGAATATGCTGAGCATATTGTAGGACGTTGGGTAGTTGCTGATCGGCTTCTCGAGGACGTCTTGGTGGTAGAGGAACAGCATCGGTCCCAGTCATCCGAGAACCATTTCTGAGGTATGATAACTCGGCCAATGCAGCCTCCTTCTCTCTTTTCTCATAGTCGGCAATACGATCAAGAGTATCGCAGCGAAGTCTCCACGATTGAAGTTCACTATTGAATCTTTCCAGCTCGGCCTCAAGTCGTACGACTTTGTTCCTCAACTCTCCCTCGCGACGTTGCTGTTCCTCCTTGGTCTCTTCCAGCTGCTCCTCCAATTCTCCCACTCTAGCTGCTCTTCTTTCTCTGAATGCACGTTGCGCAGCTCTGTTCTGTGCCTTGCGTTTGGTTGGAGGGGTATCGGTGGCGGGCTTTCGACCAGGCTTTGGGCGGGGTGGGATCACCCATTCCTTCCTTGTCATCATGGTAGGCGTAGGGAGACCTGGAGCAGCAGCAATTGAAGCCATGGTGGGAGCATTCGATGTCTTGATCGCAAGATTTGGAGGTGCTGGCGCGAGAACAACAGGTGAAGGCGAACCTGAAGCCGAGGGTGTTGACAGAGCCGGAGATGCCATGGCCGTCGCTTACGAGTTAACCTTACGGTACATGTACTGTACTGTACTGGGCGAGTGCACAAGCTGCAATTGATTGTACAGTACAACCAATCGTGCCGAGAAGGATCGAGGACTGAAGAGTCGAGGATGAACCTTACTCGAGTAGAGGTGTTGACCTCGACGAGTTCACGAGATCGTTCTACCCAGACAAGTAGTCCAGTAAGTGATGAACGAATGAAGGACGAGGAGGGCAAGATGTTTATCAGATCAAATAGATAAGATGGTGCGATTTGAGCGAGGTCCACTAGCGCATTTCTAGTTTTCTCCTCTGCCGAGTTCGGACTTCGCTCCGACCAATCATGGCAGTCAGCAGAGCACCACAAGTGGGACACAGCCTTGGGAGGACCTGATAAAGTGGACAAACAGGGTATCACGTGACTGATATTCGTTTGCGGATTCCTAGAACGGAAGATTAAGAAAGACGCGACAAAGCAAACCGATAGGACGAACTCCTCAAACCCTTCGGCACCATGAGCAAGTTTTACTTTGGCGGCGGCTCTGAGAATCTCTCCTCAGACGATGAGGACAACCTCCCATATCCCGAGGCACTTCCAAGAAGCGATTTCCTAGTTCCAGACTTTGATGCCCCAACATACCTATCCACACTCTCAGACCGCCATCAGACCCTCGAGGATCTGAGGACTGACCTCCGGGAAAGATCCCAAGCTCTGTCCAAAGAGTTGTTGGATCTTGTCAACACCAACTATGAACAATTCCTGAGCTTGGGCTCTGACTTACTGGGAGGAGAGGAGAAAGTGGAAGATGTTAGAGTTGGCTTACTTGGTTTCAAGAGAGGGGTTGAAGGTGTAAAGACCAAGGTTAAGGAGAGGAAGCTGGAGGTAGACGGCTTATTGGGAGAGAAGAAGGATGTCAGCAAACAGATCTCCATGTGCCGGAAGCTGCTTGAAGTGGATGCCCGCCTGGAAGAATTGGAGGACAAGCTTATGGTCTCATCACTTGGTCGTAGCGCCAATGAAGGGGAGCATGAGTCTTGGACGGATAGCGAGGACGAGGACGAAGATGATGATCTCAGCCTAGATGCTGGGGTCGCTGGGACCAGCCCGAAGAAGCTCCAGCGACTTGTCACCGATTGTCTTCACGTTGAACGGTTAATAAATAGCGTGGGAGAAGACCATCCATTCGTTGCGGCTCAACAATCCCGTATGCTCAGAGTCAGAAACACCATCTTGCTTGACCTGAATACATCCCTCAAGCAAGCGACGTCTGGAGGGGAGGACGGAAAGCTACGACTGATCAAGATATTGGGTGTCTATAGAGCTTTTGGGGCGGAAAGCGAGGCGCTCCGGATTTTGAAAGACCTGAAATCAAAATAGGTAGCAATTGGGGTGTCATAGCATAGCGGCGGAGTTTGAGGGATAAACCAGGCGCTCAATATGAATTATTCTACAACTAATATTCTACAATCTCACACAGCTCACGATCCTACTAAATCTTGTTCCGTCACGGTAGTCTTCGCATCTTGAAATGCCCCATTGAGAGGGAGCCCAGGTCCATTTGTCGAACTCAAGACAACCTCTACAACATCCTTAGCAATTTTGTCGCTCAGACGTGAGATGTCCTTCTGTAGAGCCTCCATGAACGACTTGATGTTCTTCTTCAACTGGTCGGGTGTATGCCCAAGTTGCCCGACGGACATTCTGACCACACCTTGCCTCTCTCGATATTCCGAGGCCCCTATCATGTCTCTCATCGACTTCGCTGGATCTGCCACAACGGTGTGAGTTTTTATGCTTGGCATCAACCCTTTAGGTCCTAGGATTCTTCCAACACCAGACTTGTTCATCTTGGGCAGCGAATCGGCCTGGCAAATACATCGATCGAAAGTTATTATGCCCTCCTTGATTTTTTCAAAGACGTCATCTTCTCCGACGAGTACAGCGCCGGCAGCTCTTGCAGCCTCAGCGTACTTCGAGTCTGGCGGGCAAATAACGCATACATTGAAGTCTGTCTGGACCGGGTAAGGCAGTCGAATTCGATTTCGTACAACAGGACCGTTCTTCAATCCAGATAATCTTAGAGCGACTTCATACTTGACAGAGGTTGGCTTCTGTCCAACTTCCCAAGCTCGTAATGCTCTACAGACATTAGCATTAACCAAGCCCACAAAAACGATTCAAGCTTACCGCATGGCATCAAGTAGCGAATACTGTTCTTCCTTGCTCACATCAGGTTGCTTCCAATGCGTGCTGACCTTCTTCTTCTTCTCCACGACATTCTTGCCATTCAATTTCTTAACAGGCGCTGTCTTGCCCTTCTTCGAGACCATCTTTTGTACCAATTTGGCTCGACATGATGGCGTAGTGCTGAAATATCGAATTGGGAGACTCCGAGGGGTGGAAGTTATTCTTGATGTACATGCCTTGCTCAATTGAGCTAGACATGGAATCGGTGTGGACATGGCTTTGATGACAACTTGGGGAATTGATACAAGCAAGAGATCTTGGAGTCCTGTAACTTTCGCGTCGGGTCGGAAGAACTATTATTCGGCTGCTGAGTCACTCTCGCCTCGAAATTTATAGCCCCTCCATGGACACACAGGGTTGATTTACTCATACGATCACATAACAATGAAGTCTGACGAGTTATCAGAGCTCGCGGCCAGCCTCGCAGCACTAGATTTCAAGTCTATTGAGCCCCATCTTCTATCTTTGGACAAACATCTCATCTTACGAACGTTCATTGATGGCGGGTACAAAATCGGCGAACTCGACACAAAAATATGGATCACGATTCGAAGCAATAAAGTCGCACACGCTTTTCTGAGAAGAGGAAGTTTGGTTAATGTGGCAAGGTGGTTCACATATATCGAGCAAACACACCCAGAGATCCAGGAGGAAATCAAGGCAAAAGATGAGGCGGAGAGAGCGAAGAAAGCTGCGTTGAGCAAAGCTGGTGCAAGTTATAATATGGGTTTGCAGGATACCGAGAAAGGAGTTGTCACAAGATTTCCTCCAGAGCCATCGTGGGTCATAATCTTCTAAGGAAAGGCAGAGTCGTGCTAATTAGAGTCAGTGGATACTTGCACATCGGACACGCAAAGGCAGCTCTCCTCAACGACTACTTCGCACACGAGCTGTATAAAGGAACCTTACTCCTACGATTCGATGACACAAATCCTTCGAAAGAGAAGCAAGAGTTTCAAGATGCTATTGTCGAAGATCTCGCGCTTATGGGCATCCGACCAGACAAGACGAGCTACACGAGTGATTTCTTACAAACACTTTATGAATACTGCATGCGCATGATCAAGGAGGGCCATGCATACGCAGACGACACAGAGCAAGAGACTATGAGGGATGAGAGAATGAAGGGAATTGCCAGCAAGAACCGGGACAATAGCGTGGAGCAAAATCTCGCTGTTTTCGAGGAAATGAAGAATGGAACAGAGACAGGATTGAAGAATTGCATACGGGCAAAGATGTCGGTCGACAACCCTAACAAGGCTATGCGAGATCCCGTCATCTACCGGTGCAACGTTGATACTCCTCATCACCGAACTGGCAAAACGTGGAAGATGTATCCTACGTACGACTTTGCGTGCCCAATTGTGGATTCTCTGGAGGGCGTTACACATGCTCTGAGGACGACCGAGTACACGGATCGCAATCCACAATACCAATGGTTCCTAGATACGTTGAAGCTGAGACAAGTGCATATGTGGGATTTCGCTAGAATGAACTTTATTCGAACTGAGCTCTCAAAACGAAAGTTGACTAAATTGGTTGAGGCTGGAACTGTCTGGGGCTGGGACGATCCTCGAATGCCTACTATTCGTGGAGTCCGTAGGAGAGGCATGACGATTTCTGCGCTGCGAGACTTCATCTTGAAGCAAGGCCCAAGTCGAAATATTGTGACTATGGACTGGACAAATTTCTGGGCTTCAAACAAGAAAGAGATCGATCCAATTGCACCCCGACACACATCTGTAGATGTCATAAACGCCGTCAAAGCTGTTGTCATCAACGGACCCGATAAGCCATATACAGAGGATAAGCCTAAGCATGCCAAAAACCCAGCGGTCGGCACTAAGAAGGTTGCTTTCAGCAAGAATCTCATCCTGGATCAGGAGGATGTCAAGTTGTTTCAGGAGGGCGAGGAGATTACGCTCATGAGCTGGGGCAACGCTTTTGTGCGCAAGATCAACGGCTCGAATCCAATCACAGATATTGAGCTCGAGTTGCACTTGGAAGGAGATGTGAAGAAGACCGAGAAGAAAGTCACATGGCTATCTGTGGACGGACAAGATCTTGTCAAAGCGGACGTCTACGAGTTTGACTATTTGATGTCGAAGGACAAACTTGACGAGGGTGACAACTGGGAGGACTTTGTCAACCCAGACAACTGCTTCAAAGTTGACGCGCTATGCGATTCCAATGCGAACGATTTGAAGGAGCATGACATTATTCAATTGGAGCGAAAGGGGTACTTCCGAGTGGACAAACCTGCGAAGGATAATCAAGGTATGGTATTGTTCGGTATTCCAACAGGGAAATCAAAGTGATAGAAAAAAAAATTACGTTGAGCGTTGATGTACTCCGTACTCCCTATCCAAGATAGATGTCGAATGAATTCATGATCAGATGGCAATTGTCTTTGCTTGCTTCTAGGGTGACCACTGTCGTTTGGTTCATAATGATCAGAGTCGGCGGTCATATCATCGTGCGTCCAATCTCCGTAGAAGATTTAACATTAACCTCCTCTTTCTGAGTTGCTCCCGTCTAACAGACCCATCCATTCGCCCCTTTTTCCTCGCTTATAACAGTCCCTTCCGTGCTAACTCCACCTTTCGCGCCGCCTCGCCAGCCTTGAAGCCTCCTTTAGAAAGACAGATCTTTTTTCCTTCTCCAAGCTCGAATTTCTCTTCGTAGTTGGGATGTGCGCATGGGCAGTGGTGTGGGAAGTGTACGCATGCTAGGGTGTCAGGGCATAAGTAATTTGAACAATGTGCTGTGCAAGGTAAAGAGTTAGCATTCCCACTTTACAATCATAAATGCAACGAAGGCTCTGCATCTTAAGTTTTGATAGTTGGTGGTAGTCGCTGGGTAGGCATACCATTCTCATAGTTCTGCTGGTACCAACTTGAATCACTTGGGACGTTCTGCGGTTCTTGTCTTTGCTGCTGTTGCTGCTGGGTGGTCGTTAGCTTTCGAACTTGGAACCTGAGCATAAGAGAACAAGAACTCACTCCACCGTTGAACATCTGCTCGAAGAATTGGAATTGGGCGTTTGCACCTGTGAGGAGTAGAAACGCAGAGAGGAGGTGGAGGAGAATGCGCGCCATGGTGTATTGTTTGGTTGTCGTTTGCTTTTAAAGGTGCTAATGAAGTATGGCTGAGATCTAATACTAATCAAAGTGTCTAAATGCCTCAGAAGCATCTACAGCAAGAGTCCGGAGGGTGATTAATCTCCTCATCCGAACATGACAGCTTTCGCGATACACGTCTGCTGACATAATCCCAACCCCCCTGTCAACTGCCGAGGACCGACATTATTTTCGAGCTCTCCAACGACGACGAACATTCGATCCAGCATCACACAATCATGCTGCTCCCACGATTACAGCCGCCACTACGGACGGCTGTCAAAGCAATCGGTCGATCCTCTCAACAAGCATGTCTGAATGAAGCATTCGGCGCGCTCGCGATTCGAGGTGGTGGGCCGTCAATCTCGCCAGCTTCGTTGACCTTCGTGAGACATGCTTCGCACGCGCAGCAGGGTGCTGTGAACAAGGCAAAGGATGGGCCAGGGAAGAGGTTGGGTGCTAAGAAATCTGGAGGTTTGTGATTGTTTTATCAATTACTGTTGCAGAAGTAGGATTCAGCAGATTGGATACTAACAGCAGGCTGCAGAGCAATATGTTATCCCAGGTAATATTATCTTCCGCCAACGAGGCACGCATTGGTTCCCCGGAGATAACTGCGGCATGGGACGCGATCATACCATCTACGCCACGGAAGCAGGCTACGTGAAATACTACAAAGATCCGGAGAGACATCCTAAGCGTCAGTACATTGGCGTCACTTTCGAGCGGAGTCAAGTCTTGCCGCTGCCACGGAACAGCATGCGGAGGAGGAAATTAAATATGTTCGCCCAGAAAATGGAGACTGCACCAATCGAAGCACCCAGACCCGACCTGTTTCTGGCCACTGATGGCAGTCAAGCCGTGGTTATAAAAGAGACACCGGTAGAACAGAAGCCGCTGAAATTGAAGTCGGGGTACATGTACCGTAAATCGAATTGGGAGATTGGACGGGCTGCGGAGAGAGCAAAGATACAGGTGAAGGAGTTCAAGCCTAGAGATCGATGGGCGGCGTGGAAGAAGACGATTAAGAGGCGGGCGGCGAATCGAGAGAAGAGGGTTGTTGGTGGGAAGAAGACGAAGAAGAAGGGGCGGAAATCAATGAGCCGAACGACTTAGAGTGGGTCGAGCTTGTACAAATATGCCCGTGGCAGGCTGCTGTTAGATATTGTATCAAGAGAATGGAGTTAGGATTTCTTAAGGCCCTAGATCTTAAGTGGGAAGTCCTTATGGGAGTCAATTGCATACGACCAACGGATGGTTTCTTGATTGTTCGTCAAGTTACATGCTCTTTTCGGCATGATAATATTGTCAAGAAAACCTACGTCTGGTTCTGTTCATCCTATCAGCGCTTGATAGTATAGGCAAACGTTGTCTTATCAGGACATCCTCCAAATCTTTCTTGAATTAAGAATTGATTAGATGTTTCACATTTCTAAATTTTTGGCGGGGACGGTCATAGTTCGTCTAGCTCCCTAGTAACTTGCGAGTTAAGAAGTCACTTCTGCGCCAAAGTGTTCAAGTGGTACCTTGTCAGCAACAAATACAAGGCACTTCTAACCCTTTTAACTAGAGGGTAATTTACTCTTTGATCTTATCAGTAATTCCTCTACTAAAAAAAATTCATTGTCAAGTTCCACTAACAAAGATAACAAAAAGGTGCTTCTTCTTTGTGAATGTGTGTTGCTGCTCACACTATTACCCAAAAACAATGCAATTGCCCTTCTGTTAATAGTGTAGAGCCTGTTTTCGAGACGCTCAATAGACCACAGAATGAGCAGACAAATATATTCTTTATGTTATAGTCTAATCCTTTCTTCTTTTCATCTCCTACAATTCTTTTACAGAATTTATCCCCGGCGAAGCAATCTACCTCCTTATTCAACACTTTCCGTCAAAACTGTACCAAACCAATATCATGAATGATTCACGAACAAATGGTGTACATTCCCCAGTCTCACCCTTGAGCATCCACCATGATCTTGATTTTCTCGATCGCATTCCTATTCCTCGCTCTCCTACTACTAAGTCAGCATCATCATTCAATATGGACAGGCCAACTACCTTTTGGCCAACCAACTACGAAAATAGTAAAGCTCCCGAAGTCAACCAGAATCCATATTCCTTATACCTTGGACAGCCGTCAAATGCCCAGGGCGAAAGATATCAACTCCATGATCTCAAACCACAAGCTACCGGAAATACAGGGAGCATCCAGCCAGATAGCCAACATAGCGAAACTCCTCGATATGTGGCAAACACGGCGGAAGTAAATTATTTCCGTCCAGGAAAGAACTATCGAAATCACTACAGACTATCAATGATAGCTGCCATCATCTTCCTGATAGTCACCATCGTCTTGAGCGCTATGCTCAGTCTCGTGGCAACCAAACTCCGAAATCTCCAGAACTCAGCCCCCCAGATCACCACATTACCGATTTCTGCCTCAACCCTCCTCTCAACGCTAAGCACCACCGGCACCGTCACAACAACAGCCACAAAATCCATCCCCACCAAAATTCCTACCACAATTGTTTCGACAGTTGTTCCAATGCCAATTTCAGTCACGCGGGCAGTTACTGAAAGGGTCACGATCACCGAAACCTCCACGACTTTCCCGCCGTTTCTAGTAACTGCGGTGTGCTCATTATCAAAGAAGACCTCGTGGACTTTCGTGGTGGAATGTGAGCGTGGGAAGGGGGCTTGTAAGACGATAAGCGAGCATATTGCTAGGAGAACGGCGGTTATGGCTTATCCTACAGGAGGAATAGAAGGAGTTGGTGCTTGAGCTAGTTACTCTAAGAGCTCGTTGAGCTAGCAGTAAATTGAAGTTTAGCTTACTCACCGTAGCTGGACTTCTATTCACGCCCTAGAAACTTCCCACTGTGTCCATACCTATGTTACTCCGTGCTGCTGTTCAAGCCTTTGTATTTCGTTCATTTCTTTGAGCCCGTAATAGATAGCAAACTGCAAATAATCAGTCTTTCACCGCCGTCATGAGCTTTGACTCTCACTGAATAACCTTGAGCTGTAGAGTGTAAATGATCAGTCTTCCAGAAGCTCGAAATAGAACTGTTTTCAGCAAATCTTGAAGGTAAATTGCATAGTCGAATCCGGGAAAGATGAGACCTAAGGTTAAAACTCTACGTGTATACTCCTTAAGTCACCAAGATATTGCTGGATAATCCGCTAGAACATCCTTAAATCTTTAACTTAAATGTCTTAGCTAGGATAGGAGAATATTTTATATATTATCTTTCCTTAGACAAGACACTAGGCTAGGTTTCTCCGATGTCTAGGTGTAATTGGGTTTTTGACTCACGCTCTTACAATTTGAAATAGGGAAAAGTAGTAGTACAAGTGCGCAACTGCTCCTTCCCCTTGCTCAAAACTTACCATCGTTAGGAAGATATATTGCAGGCTCTTAAGAAATTTCCTTCACCTGTTACGGCAATGGCAGAAAGTGTAGCCTCAAGTCTACAGGACGTGTAGGTGGATCAACGGAGAAGCACCGCAAAGGGAGGTGACAGGTAGGTTTTGGTCTTGTTCCAATTGCGACCGCTGCTCAGCGTACAAGTACATATATCTTCGAATCAGACCGGCTCAAGTAACACAATTCTATTCCCACAAACATAAAAGCCCACAGAAAGAGCCCGGTTAGGCGTGAGAGTAAAAGGAGTCTTCAAGCCGCTCAGCGCCCGTGGCATCCTTTTAAGTGGTTTGCTTAGGTTGGGAATTTGGGAAATCGAGATGAAGGTAAGAAGCGGTCATCCAAACGGTGACATAGAAACTACCGTTCGTTTGGCTATGAAGTAAAAGTATTCCCAACACGATCAAACCAATATAAAGCTCCATACAACAAGGAAACCGAGGGGTGAGACGACGCAAATAACATTGAACATGGAAGGCAGATCGAGTGCATATTGTATAAGTATATCAATTCCACTTCTATCCTACTAGGCACACGGGGAACAGTAGCATACATGATCTCCTCGCTCCGCTCCTTAACCCCAGTTCTAAAGCTAAAAGATGGAATACACAGAAAAACCAAGAGTTAAACGTCAAGCTATAAAGACATTATCATGAATCGTGAATTCTCGCAGAACTCGGTACTGTGAAACCTAAAGATCCACTGCTCGCGAATAGGTCTCGGCAAAGTCCACCAATTTTCTACTCGCCTGGGCTGCCCCTTTCTATGCAATGTCAATGTGGACCGGACTTTTTGTTTTATACAACTCCACCCAATGATCTAGTACAAGCACATGCGTCATAGTATGCTAATGCAAATAGCCATCAGACGGCTGGCCAGCGGTTCCTTAATCCGCCAGCCCATCGACCATAGAGTACATCAGCTAGCTGCTTCGTATGCTCCATGCCAGGAACGGCTTGTCCTGGTAGATTGGAGAGTTTCTCCTTGAACTCAGGTTCAGGTGCCATACTCGTCTGACGTCGCCTATGACTTCGGAGATGTGGATTGTTTTGCGCTAGGACGAGCTTCGTAGGAGATTTCTGGGGAGATGCTTGAGGTGTGCCGTCTCTGCTTGTACCTTTGACGGGTGTGAGGTGGGATGACAGCTTCGGGTCAGCTTGAACTCTCTCCATCATTGTCTTGATGAATTGGAATTCTCCCTCGGGGTCGACAGCATCAAGTGCGCTCCACGCATCAGCTAACCGGGAAAGAGCCTCACGTTTGGCCTGATTGCTCGTCTGAGCATGAAGTTCTTGGAAAGAGGGATCCACGATCCTATTGAAGACTCTTCTCCCGAGTATAGCTTCTTTAGTCACAGTCCCGCCCATTGGTGGTCTGTTCTCATCTCGGGTGGATCCTGGTACCGAAATATCGGAATTCACCTGAGCTGTTGTGGAGTTGTCTGATACTCGTCGGCATATGCGCACGGTGGAGCATCCACTATTACCGAAGTTCATATCTGGTTGTAGCGGTTTCTTTTGGGAGCTTGCTTGGCGAGATTTAGTAGGTGTTGCTAGTTGCATTATAGACGGCTGTTTTCGAATCGTGCTCTTTTTAACAGTGACTGGTGGCGGAGACGAGTATTCAAGAGGTGCGTCCTTCAAATCAAGTTGTTTGAAGGCTTCTTCAGCCCCCGAAGTTATGCCTTGACCATTTGCATGGATGACAGACAGCTTTCTTCTCTTTGTGGTGTTCTTTCGAGGTGCAATAGTCGACGCCTTGACCGTATCAAAGACCCATTCGTCTGGCTCGTGCTTTGGCATATTGTTCCTATTATTGTTAGCCGACCGACCTGCCAACATGGGGAATTGTTGCTTACAAAGTCTCTTCATAAAGTCTTGGGTGCGAAGGTTTCATTTTCCCTCCATCCCATTCTTGTTTTCTCTCAATTAATTCTCGCAGTCCTTCGACCTTGCCAGCAGATCGAATGAATCTATGTCTCAACAACTCTTTTGCGCTTGGCCGTCTATCGCAGTCCTTTACCAAACATTGCGACACAAAATCCTTGAAGTCCTTGCTGTAGTGATTACCTTCGAGTCTAGGAGCTGGCGCCTTGGGTATAAGAAACAGGACCTTCATTGGGTGCACCGCAGCATTTGGGGGCTCTCCATTGATCATCTCCATCGCAGTGATTCCAAGCGACCATATATCTGCCTTGAAGTCATACCCAGCTTGCTGTATAACCTCGGGGGCCATCCAGAACGGGGTTCCGACAAATGTGTTTCGTTGCGACTTGATGTTCGTGAGTTGAGCGGCGACTCCAAAGTCTGCCAGCTTGACTTTTCCGCTGTTCGACAACAAGACATTGGCAGCCTTGATATCTCGATGTATCTTCCCTTCCTGATGTAGGTATTCAAGTCCAAGCAGGAGTTCTCTGCATATGATGGCGATATGGGCTTCGTTGAACGATCCGGCTTTGAGCTGGGAAAGGTTAGCTTGATCCACAGACGGGGAATATTGACTTTCTCACCAAGTCCAAGCAAGACCCTCCCCCCAGATATTCCATGACAATCCATAGCTTGTGTCCGCGCAGAAAGCTAGCTTTGTATTGTGTGACGTATGGGCTAGCACAAGTGCTTAGGACCGAAATTTCTTGTTGAATTTCTTGAATATCGTCTTCGCTTGACTCAAGATCAATCTATACAGAATCAGCAACTGTGTTCTGCCATTGGCACTCACTCAATTGCAGTACGGACATGCTTGATTGCGACCACATCTCCTGTGCTTCTTTCAATAGCTTTATACACAACCCCAAAGCTCCCGCTACCCAACTCCTCGAGAACCTGATATTGACTCGCCGCACCTTCTGAGGACATTTTTGCTGAATATAGAGGATCGCAGTAGCAAAATTCGCAAAGAAGGTGGAAAGACAATGATGTAGAACAGAGGGGAGAGAAGGTGGTGCAGAGGGATGTTTTAGAATATGCTTGATGGGAGCTCCATCTGGTTGCTGTCAACACAGCTCGTTTCTAGGGGCGCACGGGCCAACCAAGGCCCACTACGCTACTTATTGCAGCGCAGGTCAATACAGTACTGTAGGGGATCATACACGGAATCGAATGATTTTGGTAGGGACTGAAGTGGAATTCGAATGAAGATATAAATTCCGTGTGGTGCTGACGATTGTGCGCAGCGTTTAACAAGCTGATAATGTGAGGTGGTCGTGTTAAGGTCTCCTCATCAGGTGTGCGGCGATAAGAAAGGTTGGCGCTAATGGTTGCCATAGGCGACCCGCCTCGGGGCGTATTTTGACTGACAAAGGAGCTTTCGCGAGTTCACAGCCTGCCAATATCGAGTGTTCTATCTTTCCCAATGCCCTCATTTTGCAAATGCGAAGTATGACATATTCATAAGCAACATCATGGCGGTACCACAACGATTTCCCTGCTGGTGTCGTGCCGTCTATTCTTTTGGAGGAGAGGTAAGTAGGCTTCGAGAGTCCTTGGGATGTTGGGATGTCGCTGACTATGTTGCAGTCTAAACGCGATCTTGGTTTTATCGAAGGTGATTTGATAGAATGTCTGAATGCAGGGGATGGATCATGGTGGATGGGGAGGCTACGACGCGACAAGAGAATGATGGGGTTGTTTCCCTCGAATTTCGTGGAAGTGCTTGATACGGACTTTCGACCTACGAGTAGAGCATCGAGTCCTATGCCAGAGAGGTCTCCAAGCCCGAATCCTTTCAATCCCGCCCCTACGCAGAAGTCGAAAAGCAAGGCCTTTCGAAAACCGTTTACAGCATATGCCGCGCCAGATTCAGGACTGGCCAAGCGGGCAGAGTTACGAAAACAAGAGAGCATATCTGTGTCTCGCGCACCATCACCAAATGTATACGCCCCTGTTGCAAGAACTCCATCTGCGCAAGCTCGCGGGTATGGCTCACGGGCAGTTTCGCCAGCACCTCCTCAACATCACAGCTATGGCTCCCGTGCTCCTTCTCCAGCGCCTCCTATGCACTACAATAGCTATGGTTCAAGAGCACCATCCCCCGCACCACCAACTCACCACGACCAATATCCAAATAGGGCCCACTCCCCAGTTCCTCCATGGAGTCACTCTCGTTCTCCGTCGCCTGTCCACTCTTTTCAATACAAGGCTTACTCCCGGCCTTCTTCTCCTCCAGAAGCGGATGTTGGCTCTCCACCCCCACCCCCCCCTCCTCCACATCGAACCAACTTTAGTTCGCAAGGCTCTGCCAATGCTCGCAACCCCCAATATTTAGGACATCATACACCACGGGCTGCCTCGCCATGTCCACCATCTCCGAGTGGAACAGGCTTAACACCGTCACCTCTCCGTTCTGCTATGGACGATGTTATGTCATCTTTGTATGATATGGGTGTTTCCCGACACACGGAATCACCCAGACAGACCGAGTCACCCAAAGAGCCGTTGGATCCATGGTCACCCGAGGCTTTCGACCAGACTTATATAAAGCCAAGGCGAAACAAGTCGACGCGACCAAATACCGCAATGGGGATTGGCTCACAAACCGATTATGAGGACGATGGAGATGAACAGTATATTGGTGGAAGGCAGTCAAGCTATATGACGGACCAGCCACCGCCGCAGCTAAGTAATTATGTAAGAAGGATGGAAGACCGGCTTAACAAAATGCATACAAGTTCTCCTTGCCCGCCTGAAGATGATGATTGTCCACCAGCCGTACCTCCTAAAATGAATGGACACGATAGACCACAATCGGTAGCCATGGACAGGCAGTCAGGACCAAAGCTTCGGCACCGCAAATCCGCTTACGAAGTTGGACGGTCAATGCTAGGTCGAACATTTACGACAAAGACGAACTCAACTTCTTCATCCTCAGCAACTAGAACCACCAATGCCAGCTCTAGTACTGCGATGACTGATAGAAGTCTTATGAGTGGCGCATCGGCTAGTGGCTTTTCTTCGACAAGCGCTGGCAGCTATGCTAGGAAGAAAGAAGCGATGCAAGGCCGCTCCCGAAGTGCATTTGGTTCAAGGAGGGACGAGTTCATGGGTTCCAACGGCAGTCAAATGGATTTTGGCAGACCTGAAACTCCTCTCACAGGCATATCTTACCATAGTAGTCACGCTTCAGGACCAGTCCGGCCACCTTCGCAGGCTGGATGGCAAGGTTCCACGACGGAGTCAGGCAGCATGCTTGGAGGACTTATAGCGCCAAAGCCAAAGAAGAGCGGCTTTTTCAAGAAAATTATAGAAACGGCTAAGACTGGTGCGGCAAGCGCACGGAGTAGTATTGCAGTAGGAGAATCAGCGCGTCCTAGCACTGCGTCAAAATCCAGATTTCCAGATGGCGTTTCTTCAATGGGAGGTGGTGCTCACCATGAGAGCGCGGCGAACGATATGGGTCTTGGGTCAGGTGCGGGTATAGATTGGGTTCAAGTCCGTCGGGATGTCAATCGGTCGAATACTCTCAGTCGAATCGAGCGAGTGGAGAGAAAGGAGCGTTGCCAAATGATGGACTACCCTTCGATCAGCCCTGTTGAAGAGCTTTTCGATGGCTGTGATGGAGACGAGGGCGCCGATGGCAATCCCGTTGCTGAACCCACTAACTTTCAAGCTGTAAATCTTTCACTGGTTGACAAGAACGCAAGGTTCATCAACAGTCTTCCACCTATGACGAATCCGGTCAGCCTAGCTACTGGTTTTGTTTGTCGACCATATCGAAGTGATGTACAACGACTTCGAGCAATTTTCACCTGGGTCAGCGAGAAAATCACCTGGGAGGATGAATTTGAAAGTACCGTGGAATCAAGAAAAGTCATCCAGAACAAGCGTGGCGGTGCCGAAGAAGTCGCAATTTTGGTGTTGGAGATGTGTTCTGCTGTTGGAATCCAAGCTGAGGTTGTCCGAGGCTATCTCAAGACGCCAGGTGAAGTTCCCGAACTCAACATTATGCCTCGAGCAAACCATTTCTGGAACACTGTTGTCATTGATGGCGAGTGGAGAATTATGGACTGTTCGCTTGCATCACCTTCGAACCCTCGTCGGCTATTATACTCGAGTGCCAGTGGCCAACTGGTCGAAAGCTGGTGGTTCCTCGCCCGACCTTCCGAAATTTGTTGGACACATGTACCTGAATTGCACCAGCAACAACATCTGTGCCCACCTATTGCTCATGAGGTCCTGCTTGCTTTGCCTTGTGCATGCCCACCATATTTCCGAAACGCTTTGCAAATGATAGAATACGATACGAGTCTAATCCGAATTGAGGACCTCGAACTTGTCCATGTCAGGTTTAATGTGCCAGAAGACATTGAGTGTGTAGCAGAGGTTGAAACGAAAGCGTTCGAGCGAGATATGGATGGCGACTTCTTTGAAAGTGGAGATACGATTAAGAAGCGAGCATTAGCGCAAGCAGAATGGATTGGAGGAGAGAAGCGTTACACGGTCAAAGCCTTACTTCCCGGTGATGAAGGTCAAGGAATTCTTAAGATCTATGCTGGAAAGCGAGGGCTCATGCACTCCATTAAAGACATCCCTCACCCGCTAGCATTCGCCTTGCCGATCATCCACACAGGAGATAACCCACCTTACGAGTTTTTGACACGGCATCCAACACCTCATGCCCAACGGCATGATTTGTATGTTGCACAACCTCAGTGCCAGCGGCTTGCTCTCAATAACACATTTGTGTTCGCTGTGCGTCAACATCCGTCTTCGACAGCAGTGTCGTCGCCGAACCCTAGCGGAACTTCCCCTATTCCCTTCATTCGCCCGAGCTCGGCAATGTCAATCACCAATTCTTCTGCGTCAGGGTCGAATCCGAGCTCTTATGGAAGCAAGAAACCCGCAAAACTAGCGATCCAGGCTCCAGGTGGGAAGGTCTTGAGGCTAATGAGGAAAGATGAAAAAGTCCAGAGTACAAGCCAGGCATTAGAGAAAGGAGACGGTGGAACTTGGGAAACCATTATCAAAGTCGGAGAACGAGGTGTTTGGAGGGGTCTAGTGTTGGCTGATAGAAGCGCTAGATGGTGTGTGTTCGCGGAATGGACTTGTGTCTGAGTTGTCGACGAAACTTTGTTGGACTAAGGACGCTATCTATACTTGGCGTTAAAAAAAAGGGGTTTACAGTAAGTGGGATTGAGTGCGATTTGGCGCTTCAAGGTGAGGATTAAGGATGGCTACTGCATATATTGGCGTCGGACGGACATTGAGGCTCATCTGGGTACTTTGGAAGGCGGTCTATGTACAATTAAATGCATCTACGGTGGAGTTGGATGATATTTGGAAGCCAGGGCAGGGGATTTAGCGTGGAGTTTTCACTTATTTAATTCAGTATATGTATGCTCTGCATATTGTTTCTTACTTACTTTGCCTAGTTGGAGACTACCCCACTTGGGACGTTGCCAACCAATTAGCACGGAAGGCCCTTTGACGGATATTTTAGTTAGGCTCGTATAGGGATAAATAAATGTTAAATGACGCCACATGATTTAACCAAAAGGAGGTATCCTGACCAGGTGATTGGACAGACCATTCGCAGTATTCAGAGTGGCTGCCCTATAAATGTCGTGTCCTGAGGCCTACTCCGTATCGGCCGCACAGCAATAACTCCTTAAAGGCGTAAGAAGCATAAAAAGCCAACGCTAATTTTAGTACATGGCGGGAAGAGGGTAGTTTTCCATAATAGGCTTAGCTCAAGCCTCGCGGTTGGTTCATTTGGCTCTCAATACTCCGTACAGTAACTTTCGCCCCTCTTTAGTACAAATCGTATTTCTACGTGAAGTACTGTACGGAGTACCACCAATACCTAGGCCTCGTTATCGTCTCATCTCAATCCAATCCATCCATCGGATGCTACTTGTCCTCGAACTCGAATTCATTCTAGCACTCAACTGAGCATCAAAGAAAATTTACATCAAGAGAACATTCAGTTCTGCGCAATCAGCCGGGTGGTTCGAGCGCCAAGCAAATTTTGACAGAGCAGAGCCCCAATCGATGAGCAGCGGCGTGGCCTCGTCTGAAGAAGGAAGAGATCATATGACGTTGCACTCGATCACCACGCGATAGATATAACAGCCCCATTGTCCGTGTTCTCATTCCTTTGTCCTTGGCCCGGTCGAAGATGCAGGAATGGAAGGATGGCCATGAGGGTGTGGAGAGATGGGACGGCGAGACATTGTTGCCAAGACACGAGCTTGAACGCTTCGGTCGTCCGGATGAGGATGAGTTCAGTGAGAGTGATTATGGTGCCAAAGAGGTGAAAAAGAGCGTTAAGGGGAGAATATGGATTCTTCTCGCGACGGTCTCGACTTTGACGGCGAGGGGGTTGGTTAGAGGGTCTTTTCGTGAGTCTCTTGTTCCCTGAAAATGTCCCTTTGGGCCATTACGCGGCTTTGGAAAGGTTGCAAGTGCTGACTTGTGTTTATAGCATATCGTAAGTCAACATGGGATGTATGTTTCTAAGAAACTCGAAGACTAATATTTTGAAAAGCACTTTATCTACTTTTCTTACTACAGGTCGCGGCATACTTGTTAGTGGTCGTGGTGATCATAGTCACTCGATTAGTCCATTGGCGGAATGCGAAACGAGGAGCTAAAAGTAAATTTTGGCGGTATACTATACTACAGGCCCTCATTGTGGGTGTTCGACTACTAATTTCAGCATGCTTCTCCGCGTTTGCGATGCTGTTTGCCGCAAATGCGTTGATGCTGTATAATAATTTGACTATTCTTTCAATGTTGCCAGTAAGTATAGTACAATCAGCGGAAACCATTGGGATAAGCTCTAACAACATCAGATTTTGACATATGTTGCGGATAGCATCATTCTGCGGTTACTTCACGTTCTAAGACTTTCGCCGCGAGAGAATGTCTCTATGCCATGGAAAACACTCTGGATCGTTGTTCTTATACCACTTTGCATTGCCCCGGCCCTTTACACGGATTACCGTCTGAGCTTGAGTGGGCTTCTGTGTGCTCTTCTGTCATTTGCACTGTACAGTCTTGCCAAAGCGGTCATCAAGATTGGTCCGATGATAGATCCAGGGAGGCCAACCTGGGAATCGCCATTCTATGTCTACCTTCTTGTTGGCATCCCATTCCTAATATTCACCGGGAAAGCTGCGGTCAAGTACGAAAATATTGTTGCAGCTGACAATGTCTTGAAGAGCTGGTCAGGATTGCAGTGGTTATGGAATATGGGTCCCGCAGTCATACTCCAACTCCTCTTCACTAATTCAGTGAATTCGGCATACCCATACTCGTCGAAGGATCTTGCATGCGGTGCTTTAGAAGATTCTAGTCCTGAGGGCACAGCAGCTGTTAGAGCTACACTTCACACTGCCTTCTTCATCGCCATTATTGGCGTGTTTGGCGATGAGCACAACCTTCTAGATTGGTACCAAATTCTGTTGTTCATGGTCATATACATCGTTAGTGTTGGGCCAAGACACATTGCCTACTATCCCCCAAGGTTCTTCAACTTCATCGCAAGGCTACTTCGAAGAAAGACATCCTCACTCCAACCTGAGCCATGGCAGTTTATTATCATAGTATTTAGCACGACACTCGTATTTGCTGTTCTCATGAGCTGTATCACAATGTTTTGGGTCGACACATTGGCTTTCGACCGGGACGCAAAAACTTGGTTTCTTACGAAGCAGAATACCTTGGATACACAATATCTTCCTCCAAAAGTTCGGTCTCTGGACATTGTCATTGCGCATTCTAGGGGGGATTCCAAAGAGTCTATTGCCGACCTTCTATCAACATATGCAACCGTTGGTGGAATTGCAGGATTCAGGCCACGGGTAATAGTTTACACTAAAGATAACAGACTGGGCGCCGGAGATGTAGATACAGTCAGAGGTAGCTTTGAAGGGCCTCTTAGCATCCAGTCCCTCAACAACTCCGGCGGTCCTACAGCGACATTTCTACACCACATACTCTATGCTTGGGAGACACTCTCGCAACAAACCCTCTTCCTTTCCACCCAAGCCTCTAATACCGACCCCGAACTCGCTGTCCAACGTCTCCGAGAGTACTTCATGCCAGCAGCCTTCCCCATCGCCGATGCCGGCCCAAAAACTACATTCATGAATCTCGGACCAATGACAGTATGTCATTGCGGCTCTTGTACCGACGAAACAGGCTGGGAGGATAGCTTCCATCTCGTACCAAGCATGTGGGGTGCCGCGAATCCTGGCACCAAGAAATGCGAGAGCGTACTCCTCACCCGAGGCAACAGGTTCCTTGCCAGCTCATCCCGAATCCGAGGGTTGAAGCGAGACACCTGGCAGCTCCTTTACGACGCTCTCGTCAAGGATGATATCTCGAACTCGTGGGCACATGAGAAGAGGAAATTCCCCATTCCTTTGCCGCATGAACCGCTTATTGGACGCTGGTCGAGGGGTGGACGCATAGTTGTCCCGACTGGAGCTACGATGGGGAATGCTACTGGGAGCAGCACGGAGATGCAGAGTGTGGATATTCTGCCTGGTGTCTATGGGTTGAGCGATACATTAGAACGTCCATGGTTGGGCTTCACGGTCGAGAGGCTTTGGGGCGTTCTATTACAGTGTTCCACACCTGAAATTGCTTGGAAGTGTCCGAGTCTCGAGAGAAGTTGGAGAGTAGGGTGGGATAAGCCGGATTGTACTTGTGTTGATTAGGGAGGGTATAAGAAACATCGCACGCTTGGATACGCGTCTGTTTGGCTTCTAAAATTCATAGCCTTTTGACGGTTTTTGGGGATGTTGGAAATATAGCGAGGGTGGTGTTCTGGTTCGGTTGGCTGAATGACTGGCATGTAAAAGCTTGGGATAGCCCGGTATTTTCTTTATGGTGTTGTATTGTTCATTCAGTCGTGTATACTGGGTTCGATGTGTAATATAGATGTTCATTTGTTTATAGATGCTGCTCACTAACTGTGGATCTTGCGAGGTGATTTTTGTAACTTGTGCCACCAAAGTCGAGATACCGGGAAGATTGTTCTTACATTAGAGACCACGACACTCAAGAACAGTAATATAACTGTTAGAAGTGGCCTCCTATAGCTGATAGCAAGATGCCACAGGAGCCTGGAATGAAGTTGGTCGGCTGCTCGAAAAAAAATTAGGGAATAACGTTTGTCTACAGTTATACTATCTTCCGACTAGTTATAATAGCTTTCTACGCGTCTTATTGGTTAGATTTTATGGAATAAGCCTTTACTAACTAAGCTAAACTTACTAAAAGGTATAATATTTACGAACACGAAAATAGGCTTAATACTATCTTCGTATAGAGTACATATAACACTAACATTCGAATTCTAAGTTAAATAACATAGTATGTGACCTAGGTCCTAACTATTTTAGTTTCTACGCTTTCTTTCTATTAGTTATAATTAAATAGATCGTAAAAGAGACAGAGTATATTTTTATAGTAGGAAAAATCGTTCTTTCCTATAACTAGTTAGAGTAGTTAGCTTTAAAGTTAAAGGTCTACGTAGATGTGATAGCCTAGTATTATATACCCTACTAGGGGGCTCTTAGTTACGTACGTACGTACTAAGGCTTTACTAAGATGCCCGCTTATTATTATATATCTTCGAGCTCTAGCTCGATCCTGTCTTTCCTCGTTAGCTTAGTTTTCTTCGAGAAACAGGACTATTTCTTAAGTACTCTCCTTTAGTATAATTATAAAGGACCGTTATTATAACAGCTATGTCACATACCCTTCTACTATAGGGACTTATAGGGGATAAGTTTACTATAGTTATTGTCAGTAACCTACGTTACTGAGAATGGGTCGAAGTTAGCCCGGGATACCGATCACCCGTTTACTACTGAGTAGTCACAGGTAACCTTGGTATGGTTGGGCTTGTTCTTCTTGTCTTGATTCTTCTGGACTGGATGGCAGAAGGCCTACTACTTATAGGTACATTACTGTGCGCTGTCCCAGTACTCAGGGGGTCGCAACTGCTTGCTCAGATATGAGTCACAAAGAGCTTCCCTATTGCTTCCATGCTTTCCGTCCGGATTGTCCTAATTGTCCCAAACATACGGGACGTGTACCTTCTCGTATGCTATGCAAGTCCCGATTGTACGGGCTTCCCGTGACAAAGGGGCTTGCCTGACAAACCAAGCCCTGTATCTTGCATGCGCCATCCTGAGGTTTGTACAATGCATGGAATTATATCCAAACACTATCGCTATATTATACTTATTTCTTTTTTATTATTATATCTCTCCCTCCTACCCTCCTATAGTTCGTATTCCGTGGAGCTATTAGAAAACACTCTACTCGACTTCTTACCTCTTTATGTTATACTATACCTTTTAGTTAGTTAGCGTAGTTAATTAAAGCATATTCTACTTCCTACTTTTTCCTAGTATTCTCGGGCCGTTACACCTAGAGGAATACTAGAGAAAGAGAGGATAGAAGGAGTAGAGGAGTAGAGGGAGGAGGATAGAAGTTATCTAGTATATCTATAAAGAGAATAGTAAAACCCTAGCGAGTCTAAGTCCTCCTAGCCTTAACTAAAAACAATCTAGGAGGTTTTCTAAGTAGGGTAATATACTAGGCTAATATGTGACTTAACCTACTAGCTTATTACCTTTTATTTTCCGTCTGCCCTTTTATGTATTAATCTAGAGAGTATTACTTATTATCCCTACTAACGAAATAACACTATTCGTGTCTTAAAGTTATAAAAAGAGCTCTTCCCCTCTTACGGTTTTTTCTTCTTTCTCTAGGGAACAGGAAAGGGGGTGGAAGGGGAGGAAAGGGAGAAGGGGGGATGAAGGGGAGGAGGGAAGGAAGGGAGAAGGGAGGGGGGAGGGAGGAGGGAGGAGAGGTAGAATATATATTATTTAAGCGTAGCTACCTTCTTTAGAATACGTGACTTGTACACACCCATTAGCTAAATAGTCTATGTTCTACACTTCCTATATGTTATGATTAAATAAGCTGTAGAGGAGCCGTAAATGACTAGATATTAAACTATTATTAAGGATAAGAATAAATATATTTTATAAGCTACTATAGTATTTATACTGAAACAGGGGTATAACATAGGTCGAAATATATGTTCTAGCCGTAGACCACCTATTTTAATATCATTTTAGAGCGTAACGAACAAAGGCCTCTACGGTAGTGGCCCCCCGGGGGGGGTTTCGATAACCTACTACGCTCCATCCTGAAAGGGACGGGGTTCATTTTACTCCACCGACGGATTGTCTATTTATTAGCTCTGAAGGTTTCAATTCGATTCTATCGTTAGACAAAGGGAGTCAGAGCCGTTTTTTTAGTCGTGAGAAGAGCTATATTTTTACTCCCCTAACATTGGGGTGCTCAAATGATGCTAAGGGACGGGGTACAAAAGTCAATTCAACCTGAATCTTTCACATTAGTGATAATCTTGCCCATTCTCCAGAAAGGCAGAGAATATGTCCGACGAGATTAGTGATGCTCTTGTCGGGGATTGTGTCATGAGGTTGGTCTATGTGTCGAATTGCAGATTTCAACCAGCAACCTACACTTTATTTGATATTTAGCTCCGAATTCTCGATATAAGCGCCTATTATCAACCCTCCATGGAAAAGGAGTTTTCGAAATTCTTACGACCATTGTAAGCAGCTTTTATTGCTTGCAATCACAGCTTGTCGATATGAAGATCTATATCAAAACACGTGAGTCACCACCCTCCTTTGTAACTGGCAGTCTTGCAAGTCAAACTTCTAATGTTGCTTTACTACTACATTGGTATCATGCTAATAAAAAATTTCAAACAATGGCGACCTGGGGCTAGATACCAACGAGACCGATATCATATACAATATCAAGGAGAGGGTTCAAGAGGCCAAGGGCATAGCTGCTTTCATGAACACGTCGATACTACTATTACGAAAATTTTGAAACCTGGCCGTCCACTATCAGACAATGTTACTTCCACAACGCTACTAGAAGAACTCTGGCCGGCATGCTATGAATCTATGATTTTACGGAGTTCCTTGGTATACCCTTTCTAGGACGCCCCCTTCCAAACGATATTTTGCTTCTCTGTAGAACCTTAACCTTACTTCTAGACGTCGGTCCTGTGTCATACATGGGATCTCGGGGTTCGCGATTCGACCTCGAATATCTAGGCAAAGATCATTCAACCCTTTTTGTAGAAGTCCATAATCGAGAATCGGTTTTCTTTCTCGCTCCATCGACTGACTTTCCTAGACCAATTCCTAAATGACGGACAAGTCTGGACACTTAAACCCTTATGGATGGTTCCTGACTACTCCCATGACGCCAGAACCTCTCCCTTTCTTTCGATCATAACTTCAATTGACTTTTGCGGATACATGGGGACCGATATGTTAAGTGCCGGCAAGTAAAGAATTTCCGTCCCTTATCAGGCAACTGATTGTTGCAACCGGTGTAATCTGTTGAGCTGAAACCACTACGAAATATCTAGTCGAAGATGAGGTGTCATACCACTGGTTTAATTCCTCCGGGATCATGCCTCTACAGTACTCAAAGGAATATACGAACACCCTCATCAGTACAAGTAAAAAATTGCTCATTAGCGGGTTGCCTTACACATCTCTAAAAATAAAGAAATCATGTTCATACAAACTTGACGACCTAGAAAGAGATTACGGGTTATACATGACGCCTCTTGGTACTTCCTCTCCTACATGGACCTATAATGAGCGCCAGGTAGGATTTCAGCCTCAGAGTATATTGGAATTTCTATGCTTGTGACTCAAAAAAAACTGCCTCTTGTCACGCAGAAACAAGCAATCTGGAATAGATGGACAAATCAGCCCACAAGGGCAAATCCTCGTATCCTTAATTCGTACCTGAGCGTGGAGATTAGTCACTGTACCGGAAATTCTATGAGGGTCAAGCTACGGGATCTCTTCACGACGCAACCAATTCAAGCTCTAATAGAGCGACAATTTCCGGACCGGATTATGTCTAACTTCGGCATGAGTCTTCAGTCAGCTTTCTTCAGCGATGGCGACTCACAATGGAGGACGTGTGGGCCCAGTCCTACAAGTCAAGGGAGCATATAGCTCAGTTAATTTGCTGCGTACTCGAGTTATTGGAGAGAGCGGGGACTTATAGGTGGGAGAATTCAGTGCAGAGTTCTTGAACCAAAGACGAGAACCATCAATGCTGGTTGAGCCTCGTTTGAATAGCTGGACTGGGTTCCTAGAAGACGCCCATCTTACAGCTGCCTACGCTCTCGTCAACGCAAATTGTCTCGATAGCGGAGAAATGGTGATTTCGCGACCACTTGCAACTCCGTCATTCTAGCTCAACTAACGAGGTTATCTGCAACGGGTCAGCAATACCACCCAGGGCGTTCAGGTGCTTACCTGGGATCAAGCGAAAGCTCGGCAACCTGGTGGAAGAATTGAAAAATTTCTAGGTTTAAGACACGCTCCCAATCTAATAAGTCAAGAGGTGCAAGATAAATATGAGCTTGGGGGGAAATAGGCGCGGGTACTAGTCAAGTCAATTGTTCCTAGTCATGGCGGGCTGCAATTGACCACTCGAGTGGATGGTCAGATGTCTGTTCATGTGTCAGTCCCCAAAACTCGAAGGGAGAGTGTAGCTTTGCTTACCGTAAACTTCGAGGGCCGCTTTGCCGCGAGGACCGAGGGAATTCGGGTGAGGCTCTAGATGTTTCAAGTTACTTTTGGTTTTCGTGATCCTTATAATTTTATCTAATTGGAGAGTTAGGATTCCTAGGTTTGGAGGCGGAAGGAAGTAGATAAATCAAAAAGGAATCGAGGGTCGGTATCACCACGTCCACTGCTCAGGTTGCAAATGATATCTTTCGTGCTGAAGTTGCTGCTGGCTTCGAGACCCAGTTCAGAAATCGTACTGACCCCTTTGAGATCTCAGAACTGGGTATGCTGTGGGGTGCTGATGAGGTGACGACATGCCAGGAGATTGGTAGTACGCCGATGTGTATATTATATACGTGGTAGTGTCTGCCGCGTACCACTTGGTACCAAGTTGAGCTACTGGATGTTCCAGTCTCATGATATCTCCAAGGAGCTTTGGGAGCAGTCTTCAACCATGAAAACATAACGTTGTAGTAATATGGGGGTATGAATTTATATCGCGTCTCTCCTAACATAAATTTAGAGTGGGTGGAGAAGATAAGCTCAACACCAAGTGTCTTGAGTCTTGATGCTTCGCCGGTCGAGGGGAATATATACAATGATCATGTGTAATTTAGTTTTCGGTAGCACCCATTCACTGAGCTAAAATTCTCGCTAGTACAGTAACATGTTACGTGAGGCGATAATAAAAAGGGGTACTTCATCAATTTAATCTCATTTTTGATCTCCTTTTTCCAATCACAAAAAGGAGCTCCTTCCCACCCCATATTTACCAACATGCGTCCCGCAAGGTTTTGGCAATCGAATCCCCCAAGAACGCCAGGTAACTTCAAAACTTAACAATATTACAGCTCAAATATACATGTTCCCAGTGCGAGAATTTGACCAAAGCGAGTATCTATTCATCAGCGACTTCCTCCTTCGTCGCCAACGCCCACTCAGGACAGTACTTCTGAGCCAGGGGCTGTCTTTCCGGATGATCCTTCCAAATCGCCCATCGTCCCATCTGATGATATCCGATAGGGGTATCGTACCATTCCGTCTCAACACTGAACTTCTTCGCCTCTTCCAAAGTCGGGAGACGCGCGAAGGGACTGCCGTCTGAGTTGTTCTTCCAGTCAATCATCTTCTGGTAGAACCACTGGTCCTCGTAGCGCATCTCGTAGCGCACGTCGTGGTTGTTCTCGTCTGCGGCGGCTTCTTGCTCGTCTTTCCAGGAGAGGGTGGTTACGATCTCGAGCATCTTGGCACGGTTGCGGAGAGAAAGACCGCCATTGTAGCCGGCGGCTGTAGTCATGACGGCGGAGATGGGGGCGCCGGTAAAGTCGTATTGGAGGAAGTCGTCTACGTGCATGGGTGCGTTGGCACAGATAATGCTGTCGGTTTGGAAGAGGAGAACATGGCCTGCAGGAGCGAGCTGCTCGTAGAACCAGGGCTGTGTCAAGAACTCGGAGACGGCGTCACGATTGTCGAATGTGATATTCGAGGGAAGGATGTGCACTTTGATGTTCTTCTGGTCGATTCCGCGCTGGATGGCCGCGCTCTTTAAGTGTTCGGTTGTATTGGTGAATATGTGGATGGGCCAGTGGGGACCGAGGACCGAGGAGAAATGGAGCATAAGGGGAGCGAGGCTGTCGAGGGCTCGAGTCTCAATAATTGCTGCTACATTTCGGGTGTCTGGTTGGACTCCAAGGGTGTGTGGTGGTTCGCTCGCGCTCGAGGTACTTGCACTTGTGCTCGCCGATGCGACTTGCTTACTCGCACTCGATGTAGGCTTGCTGCTCGGGCTTGGGTTCGATTTGACTTCTGCGCTCGAGCTTGTTGGAGCATGCTCGTTCGTGAATTGGTGTAGGGGCGCAGCTGTGGGAGGCGATGGTGCAGCTGTGGATGGCGATGGAGCAGCTTCATGTGGTTCGGCAACGTTTAGGAAGTTCGTGGATTCATTAGGGAGAGTTGCCGACGCTGGGGCCGAGGAGGGCATATATTTCGAGGCCGTTCCCGGAAAAAGCCAGCTTATGGCCCATATCGCAAACAATACAACGACGACCTTTACGACTAGGGAGCCTCGCTTGCCTTTCGCGACAGCCATGAAGGTTTTGCCCTGGTGGGATAATCAGTATGGCACACTATAGATATTCCTAAGCTAGGACGAACCTCTGGTGGACCAGTTGAGTCCATGTCTCTGAATGTAAGGATAGATGCGCTTTCAAGAGCGCAAGGAGACTCCGAACCCCTGAATGGCTGGATTTGCTGTGTGGAAATTTACCCCGCTAGAGTTGCGATCTGCAACCTTATTCCGAGAAGGCTGTGGTAATATTGTCTAGACTCTCTAGACTTCGAGGGACGATGGAGATGACAATGATGAAGGAGGGGGATGTGAAGTCAGGAAAAGGCGAGAGGAGCGTCGCGGTTTGCACGCTTTAGTATGGATAAGCATTACTAAGCAATCCGTTGAACCTTTGTCATGTGATACGAGGTGCGTACCGAGGACGTGGTCAAAAAAGTGTGGGTAATCCTTATAGTCTCGAAGACTCGCTCCCTATGTTAGCCTAGTATTTAGTCACTATATAATTATATTTTCTATAACTTTTTTCTTTAAAAAATAGAGGAGGAGCTATCTTTTCTACTATTTAGATTCACTTTAAGTAATAGTTATATTTATAGTAAGTACTCGAAGTAAGGTTACTCGGTAGAGAGAAATCCTGCCTAAATACTATAATAGCCTAGTATCACATGCCCTACTAGGGGACTTTGGTCACGTGCGTGTCGCGTACGTACGTTGCCTTAGTTGAACCCATAGCCAACCACGTACGTGCCGAGGCTTTACCGATTACCGAGAAGCTCGCTTATTGCCATTTATCTTCGAGCTTTCGCTCGATCCTCTCTTTCCTCTGCTTAGTTTTCTTCGAGAAATAGGACCATTTCGCAAGCCCCTCTTTTGGTGCATTTGTGAAGGACCGTCACAAATACTCAGGTTACTAGAAGAACACAGCCCTTCAGAGAAAGACTCCTTATAGTATTATATATAACTATACTTCTACGAAATCGATTTTTCTTATTTTTAGTCTATTTTAAAGAAGGGACTCTTTCCTATATTTTGCTTAAAAACACACCTTTTTTACTCTAGACCTTAATAGTCTGTGCGCTTCCGTCGGGGTGAACCCCGTATTATATCCTTAACTATAACTAGAAGTAAAGCAGGGCGATAATCAGCGCGGCGGAGACCTAAAGAGTCGATCCCGCCACTTCCATAGACAAAGCAGTGTTTTGTGAGGCTTCCCTTCACTTTCGTCACCAACAACAACTGCCAACCAACGAGGCATTCCTTCCCCTTGGACTCTACTCACTTCTAGCACCTCACACGAATAGGGCCTCCGCTGGGAAAACGAACCGCAAGAGATGAATCGTCTGAAGTCTTCATGCATGAGCGTTCTAGTAGCTCTTATTGGAGTATCTTCTCTCCTTCGAGGAAAACTCGCGGTTCAATTGGATATCTCCAGTGGTCGAACGGGAAACATCGTCACATCCGAAGATTCTTCGACGGCCATGGTGCAACTCGGGCCACTGTTACGGAGATGCCCTCGTCTTGATGTTGCAACGACTTCTTAGCTCTGGATTCTTTCCAGTGCGCTCACCGCACAGCCGTCTGCCTATGTATCCCCTGTATATACCACGCTGTGGCTGTAAAGGCGACTGTCGCTTCTCCGGCTTCCATACCATCAGACCGCCTATACCAGGAGGTCATCGGCCAATTTATTCATTCTCCGCCACACAGGGAGGGCATAGGGCAAGTGAGACACTGCCACTTGGGCGCTATTGATAATTCCAGCCACCGCAGGACTTTGTTGAAAAGGCTAGCCTGGTGTTATTTATGGTTGCACACTCCATTGGTTGGGTAGCATCCCTGGGCTGGCCAAAAGTGAGACATGAGGCTGAGAAGCGATTTTGCGTTTTTATACCCTTTGGTCGGCGTACAGGAAGGAAGTTGCAAAAGTGAGAATATAGAGTCAGGAGGCCATGGTGCAACTTACCTGTACACAATATCCTGAATTGCAAGCGAACCCTGATATCTCGGGCATAGGGGTAGGGCGTCGATTCCATATGATTATCGCAGCTAACCAGATCACGCAGGTGCTTTCGGGCTTCTTCGCGGCAGCTTATATAGCATTCTTCTGCTCCATTTCCAAAATCGTGATAGATGGTTGGAGATTGACAATACGGCTTGGTGGCAACGATTGTCCCTTGCTGGACCGGTGGGCACAATCACTTCGAAGCGCTGTCATCTCTTTCGGAGATCAGCAGCTTGCCACTGGGTTTTCGATTCTGATAGCGGGCTATTCTCAGTTGTCCCAGGGAATAGCAATATATCATTGGATGTCGATCGTCAATCTCGCCTGGTTCTCCACCGTAACTCACCTATTCGCGCTTACCGCGCTACGACATGACCCAGATATACCTGTACACAATAGTCCCATCCTGATTTTTCGCGTCGTGAGCATTGGAATTCTGATCATAATGCTCATGTGTGCGATTTATCCCGTGGGATATGCCCTCGGTAGCTATGGCGTCGAGTCCAAGTTTCCAGCTTGGTGCTTTTATCACCAAGGTGTTGAATGGGCGGACGAAGGATTGAAACATTCCTACAGCTCTGCATACCTCGTATTTGCGTACTTTGCTCTATTGTATGGGTTCTTCTCACGCTGTTACCTGCTGCTCTTATCAACTCATGTCGCAGAAGCTTTGGCAGCCATTGCGTTCTTTCGAGGGCTGAAGTCGCCGGTTCGGAAGCTAGAGGACCTCATTTCGAGATCGTACGGGCCACAGATCAATAACCCTGCTCCTATTACCATCATTAATAGGCTATTACATGCCTTTTACGCCTTGTTAGTAGCATCTATCAATCTATATCAGTCAAAATTGTGGGAGGTAAGTTCACCATAGTAGCAGAATATAGACGGTCCTCTAACCATTGTTGAAGGTAACCTGGCTCAGTGCGACGCTGGTGTGGGGGACTCTGAGGATTCTATTGTTGCAACAGGGTTTCGAGACATTTACAAGCCAGCTAGATATCCCTACTGAAGTCCTGGAGGGACAAAACATCTGGGGGTTTGGTCAGGTCGTGCCGGTAGTTCTACTAGCACTTCCGTTGCTAAGCTTTCTAGGTGAGTGGTGTTGGAAGTGCCAAGTCCTAGCTATTAAATGACTCGTTGCTCACAAGTACAAGATCAATTCTTTTCGTTTAGAGAGCGAGAAATTAAGGTGAACTCCACTCCTCCAAAGTTTACCCTGGCCAGCTGGAATCCTTTTCCAGCAGGACGAGGTACAGGGCTACCCATAACAGCTGGACTTCGACAAGACCTATACAATCATCCTTGGTATAGCAAACTGGTTGTACTACTCTATCTGTACTCAATTGCGGTGGCTGTAGATCTGCTTTATACTATTCCTGGACGCGGTGTTTACTTTCCCCACAGCAAGGTCAGTTATGCCATCATAAATCGGCCGGTTGTTGTCCGGCAACTTCTTACCTATACTTTGTGGGGATTGGTCAACTTTGTAATCTTGCTTTTGTCAACATTGTTCTTCTTGAACACAAGATATGAGCTACCATGCTGCGCGACTCGAGGTCGGATTCTGTCTTGCTTCTTCTGGGCTATAGTTTTATTGGCATTATTGTGTCCTTCATTATCGTACGATGTCCTTCGGCAGCAAGGGTTTATTCTGGGGTTTCGTGAGGATGTATTCGATTCTTCGTGAGCACCCAGGTGTCTCGCAATGGGTTGGGAAAACGTAGGCTTTTTAGGTAAAATGAAGTAGATATGTGGTAGATGACATGTCACGTTTTCTCAAGACTTGATGCCCCACTGGAACAGTGCTGCCGTGATGAGTCTAACAAGCCGGGTCCTATCTATCTGCATACTTGTATTCAGCTAATGGAGATGGAAACAGAGAGCCAAATTAGGGTACCTGTTTACAAGAAAAGCTTTAAACTCAAGGATACTTGATTCAGAAGAGGGCGAGGCTCCTGACCCCCTATGATGGAAAGCTGATCGGAACCGGCCACTTATTCAGATTCGGCCAATCCTTGCGAATATTTCCAACTCTTCAATAAATCCCTCCCCAGGGACTTTGCCCTATTGGAGCTCCAGCGCCATTGATGTCGGCTCTTACGAATATATGAAGAAGCTCGCTAGCCAACAGAACGATTGGGGTGTCTATCAACTTAGTAGCGTCTTTATCACCAAGCACCACTTTGATGATTTCTCCTAAAGTCTTCGTGTCCATATGAATTGCCGTACCCTCGGGGCCCCAGCGATATGGGTAGTTGACCCAAGCAGGGCTCACGACCTTGTCCTCGGTGAGATATGGTGCACTGACTAGTTCGAAAGCAGTAGACGCGTTCAACGAGGGACCATTTGCAGCGGTGGTATTCAGCAAGTTGAACTCAAGCCCAAAAGGCACACCAGCAACTTTTCTGTGTTCCGTGAAGTTTGGTCCTGTGGTAGCGAAGTTTGCATGGCCGTTGAGAGAGGAGTAGATGACTGGGTGCGTGCCATCTTTCATAGTGAAAGATTTCTGAATGGCAGCCTTGTCTGAGATGATGTTCTTGCCGTGCTGGGAGAGGATGATCCCGATGAGTTCGTGCGTCGCATTGTCGATTCGAAGACCAACATATTCCCAATCACCGACGTGCTCCCCAAGAGGGGCGAGATTCACATCGCCCTGACGTGCAGTCTTGTTGAAGACAAGACTTTCGAAGCGTGCGGTTCCATGACCATTATACGGAAAGAAGACCCAAAATTGCAAGTCGGTGTAGGTGAGAGGTGCCTCCCAGAAGGCGTTTACGTATGCCTTCGCACTTGGCAGGTTTCCAGGCTTGACGGCATCCTCGATATCGAGGTAGAATCTGGTATCCTCTTTCGTACTCGTGGGGAGCTGGGTGTCGAGGGGATGGACGATTTTCGAGCCGGGGGCTTTGCTGTCGACGAGGATGGCGTGTGAGAGGAACCATTCGACGGAGGAGGGGAGGTATTTGTCGTCGGGATGGATTTGAAAGATTGGTCCGTACTTTTGGATGGCGGCTTGGATTGCGGTTCTCGAGAGACCTTGCGACATTTTGCTGCAGGTTCGTGAGAGTTTGGTGAGGCTTCGACGGAGATACACTAGATGGTGATATAAATGACAGTATCGTACAATACAGTATAGTATAGTACAGTACACTAGTGAATAATCTAGGAAAGAGAAACAAGAAGCGATGACTAGGAAAGGGGACCGTGTTATATACTGTCTAGGGAGGATCCAGATACAAATCCAGCTGATGGTCAAGGTTGCAGCATCGTGCAGCCGACGGCTCTCGACAAGTATCGTGGCTGCATCACAGGACCGAGACCGATGGAAGTCGCAACCGATCTGATTTGCTACACTTCCATCGCAGGTGACAACTCCCGCGAGCCAGCTTTCAGCTCCCGAGCCTCGCGCCCAATACATACAGCACCTTTCCTTTCCTCGTTGTCGTCGATTTAAGCTCTTGTCTTTGGCATTAGCTTACAGTAAGGTTATATCGCATATGGTTGTACAGGACAGGACAGGACTGTACCGTACAGTACTGTAGGACGAGTTGTATCTCGCACGTTCCTACACAGTACTGTAACTTCGTAAGGCAGTACTGTAAGGCGGTCCTACATCAGGTTACCATGGGAAGCGAAGCAAATAGGTACGAGCAAATACGAAGGACTCAACACCTTGCTCATAACAAATAGACGAACCCACATCGATCCTAATCCAGGATGGGCGAGATCCGCGAGGAAGAGGTACCACTGCCGTCTGCCGAGAGTGTGGTGGTAGCAGAAGGTATCGCTCTCCAGCCGCCGCTTTCACGAAGAGGTCAGGGCCCAGGAATCCTCACTTTCGTCCCCCCTCGTCCCATCGATCCTTCTCACGCCCCAGATCACCTTTCCACTCTACAGAAATGGGCCGAAGAGGGATTCGCCGTGGTAGAAATAGACCTACATGCGGTGGGGTCTGCGGCCGCAAGTCTTCACGAGGTGATTGAGCTTGCTATAGACGCTTTGGAGAAATGCCCCGCCTGCGAGGGAGCTCGCTTTGGCGCCATAGGCAAGTGCTCGTTGGAAGAGCGACGAATATTGCTAACAGGGCGTTTGACAGTGTACGACACGGACCTTGGCCGCGATGTCGCGATGGCCGTCACTTCTCATTCGAAGATTGTGGCTCTCGTAGGTTATGGGAACCAGATATTCGGCGAATCTTCAAGGCCCGGCGATCCCACCCCATATCTGCATCATCTGGCAGGCGAGGGCGTCGGCCAAACAAGGGCATCGACGAGGAATATTGTACATGAATATACTCAAGCGAAGTCGCCGAGTTTTGCGGTTCCCGATCATGAAGGCTTCCACCACGCGTCGGAATCGCTGTCGCATTCCCGGAACTTGGGCTTCCTGAAGAAACATATCGGTGGTCCGTACTTTGATCTGGAGGCCATATGGGACGAACACACACGCTATGAATTTGGAGACCGCTCCGTGGCGAGGACGATGGGTACGATGGTTCAAGAGCCATATGTGAACCATATCCCAACTGTACGCAGCTGATCGAGCGCGAGGGAGGCTCAATGCTGATGATCCTGACAGATGACTGGAGGCATTGGACGAAAACGTCTCACTAATTTCTACCGACACCATTTCATTTTTAGTAATCCGGAAGATACTGAACTGGAGCTTGTAAGTCGAACCGTGGGCATAGACCGGATCGTCGATGAGTTTGTATTTTGCTTCACACATAACAGGCAGATTGACTGGATGTCAGTAGCAAGTGGCATTCCGCATCTTAAGCTTCACTAACATGCTCGCAGCCTACCCGGAGTTCCACCTACTGGCAAGCATGTACGAGTACCCTTCACCTCCGTAGTGAACGTCCGCGGTGATCGACTTTATCACGAACACATCGCATGGGACCAAGCCTCTGTCTTGGTACAGCTGGGGCTCATGCCTCAATATCTCCCCTTCCCGTACGATCTCCCTGATGGGACCAAGCCAGCGCCAGGAAAGCGATTTGAGTATCAGGTCCCAGCCGCTGGCCTAGAAACGGCGAGGAAGCTTCTGGACAGGAGCAGTGTTCCATCGAACCAGATGTTTGAGCATCAGGTTCGAGAAGTTGACGTATGATCCGTAGCTTTAGCTGGGCATCAAACATAAAACCGACCCAGCTGGACGTTGCGATGCTTGTCTCGGCACCACCAAGCAGGCAGGGGTTCACGGTTGGCGTCTGAGAAAGTTTATGCACAGTATTTATTACATGGTCTCAATTGAAGCTAGTGTCTCGTGGAGAGACCATTTGTATTCTGCGCTGCAGAGGCCGCCGAACTTGCGACCTGCTCCCCGGCGGATGCTCGCCATGCCATCGAGCACATCCTCATTTAAGTCGGCCACATTTGTCCTCCTCTCTCCCCACCTTCCTGATATCCGAACCCAAGCGAGCAGGCCAGTAATATGGATTCCACCGATGCGCGCAGGGAACAGGATCGGTCTCACGCTGGCCAGTCGTCCGTTGCTGGCTTCCTCGGAAGCAAAATCGCCCCCTTGCATAGGTAGGTAGTAGCCCCGACCTCGAGTGAATCTTGGCCCGTCGAAGATGGCTCCCCCGGGGTCGAGAAGGGAACTTGTACAGTAGAAGTCCCCAATGCCAAGAGAAGTAATCAGTCGCGCCTCTCGGGGACCGCGAGATGAAGGATCATTTACTGGACGTCCACCCGCAAGGCCTGATATCATCTAGGAAGGAAGCGCCTCGGCAGGACCTGATCACAGCCCGAGAATTCAAAAGTTGGATGGGTTGTGAAAAGCCCGGTGGCTCTGGGACCATGATGGTTTGACGACTTGAGGGGCAGATGGTCGCACGGAAGGCATGTAGGACGTGATGAGACAAGAAATCCTGCTATATCATATAGACTAGCTTGGATATTACTTATATTGATAATACACAGCCAAACAACCCTCCTCTAATTAGTCAAACTCAAGACAGAAGATGTGACATCCCGTCTTCTATGCAACCCCCCTAGCAAGCAGTCTAGCCTTAGAAAAGGAAGACGAGAATTCTCCTCCAAGCTGGGTATGATGCGACCTCGGCCTTGTAGTTGTTGATGCGCTCCCAGTCGACCTCGCGACGTCCAGAATCAACATCGATGTTGGCAGTTCGGAGCCACCCAGGTTGCTTCCAGAAATAACCGCAGATGAAGAAGAGGATGACGACGGGAAGGGCGAGGTAGGACTTGAAGAAGTCCTCGGCGGTGCCGACACCGTCCACGCCCAGTGGGGAAATGGCAGTGTAGAACTAGATAACGGTCAGCTTGAGACCAGAAATGTGGAAAGAGGTTGGGACATACTTGAGCTATGAGAACCAGGACGATGAGAATGAGTCCAATCCAGGATCCATAGACGCCGAATACAGCCTGGAATGGAATTTCGTCCAGGGTGTGTCCGTGATAAGCCCAGGCGCTGCGGAATCTGATGTGTGAAAGACAGATGGAACCCCAGGTGAAGAGGGCAGCAAGACCAGAAAGGGCGAGGAGCCAGTCGAAAACGACTGGCCCGGAGGAGCTCAAGGTGATGTAGGCGAGGGCACCGCAGATCAGAATGAGCATGGTGGAAAAGAGAGGACGTCCAGCGCGGTCAACGTACGCGAAGAGCTTTGGTGCATACCCTTGCTCGGCCAATGCTGTGAGGGTACGGGAACCACCGTAGACACCTGAGTTACCAATGGAGATGACTGAGATCAGAATGATGAAGTTCATAAAGGAGTCGTATCCATTGAGACCTGCATCCTTCGCGGCGATGACGAATGGGGAAGCGGCAACGTTGATGAAGGGATTGGCACCGAGGAGACGTTCATCCGTCGAGCTGAGTTCCGTAAGCTGGATGCCACGGTGAAAGAGGGAAGAGATGTGATCGCATACCTGACAAGGAGACCAACAAACATAAGACCGAGGACGTAGAAAAGGGTGATACGCCAGAAAACCTGCTTGATGGCACCCGGGAGAGCCTTTGCTGGGTTCTCGGCTTCAGCGGCCGCGAGACCAACCAACTCAGTCCCGCTGAAAGCGAAGGCAGCTGTCACGAAGACGGAGCAGACCCCCTTGAAGCCGTTCTTGAAAGCACCTGGGTCATACCAAAGTCGTGCTCCCCAGTATTCGTCGTAGATGCCATTGCTTGGGCCACCACCGAGGACTGCATTCATTAGACCTTGCCCAACACTGGGGATGGGCTCTGGCGGGAATAGAACGTACCTAGGACCAAGCCGATAAGCATGAAGGAAATGACAGCTCCGAGTTTCAAGATGCTGGACCAAAATTCTTCCTCGGCGAAACCAAGAACGCCAAAGACATTGATCAAGACGATGGTCACCAAGAAAAGTGATATCCACGCGGCAACATTTATGTCTGGATTCCAATAGCCAACAGTAAACGATGCGACGACCAGTTCGAGAGGCAGGACGATGGCCCATTGAAAGACGTAGTCTGCCACAGATTAGTCTCCATGCATGATGTGCCGGACGGGCGAAAGAGCAACTTACTCCATCCCATGGCAAAACCCCACGAGGGATCGATGAAGCGAGTAGAGTATGTGTAGAAGCCACCGGAGACAGGATACATGACGGCGAGCTCCCCGAGAGCGTAGACGACGTTGAAGATCATCACACCCATGATGGAGAAATCAATGAGCAGCGTCGCCGGACCCTTCGTCATGTTAGCCCTCGCACGACTGATCTCCGACAGACATGTATACTCACACCACGGTTGAGAGCACTTCCGGAACCGACGAAGAAACCGGCTCCAATGGAACCACCGATGGCGATCATGTGCAAGTGACGAGGCTTCAAGGTTTTGTTCAACTGATTCTCATCTGCGAGAGTCCGACGTTTGAACGATTCGGGAGTGCATCCCATGCGCGTCCAGAAGCCGTATCTGGGGACATCATCGTATGCGACGGCACCTCCTGTGTTTGTCTCGTAGACTGGACTCTCGTCGCTGTCGGTCCGGCCCTTGAGACCAACGTCCTTCTCGGACACAGCCTTGGGTTCGGCCATGGTGTGGAAGATGCGATGGATGCTCGCGCTTAATGGAGGCTCTGATGGAGGAAGAGGGACAGAAATGTAGAAGCACAAACCTGAAGCGACATCTGGGATGGATGGGAGACGGGGTCCCTGCGACTTTATAGGTCTAGTCGGGAGTGGTTACTACGGACGGACTAGCAAGAGTCGAGGGGTATCTAGTATCTAGGAAGGGTGGTCATAGAGTACAACGTCGACCAGACGCCGGTGCGCCACAGACGGTCGCTCCGGTATTGGCGCGCGACGAGCATCATGGGGAGATGAGTCGAGGATTGGGATGATTGGATGATTGGATGGTTGGATGGTTGGTTGGATGGTTGGGTGATTGGATGGAGGATGGAGGATGGAGGGTTGGATGATTGGACGGAGGATGGAGGATGGAGGATGGATGATGATTGGATGGAGGATGATGGCATGGACGATAGTACGAAGTAGAGGAGGGAAGCACGCGTTTGGACTCTGGGGCTACCTCGGCCGCCTCTCGTCTGGAGATGGGATGTGTAGGGGTCGACAGTCGAGGCGGCGATGTGGCGGTGGCATTATCCCACGGACGGGTGAATTGGGCGTGTCCAACCCTTATCAGAAGCCGCCTCCACCAACCCAGAGGATTCTCGAATATCGAAGATGAAAGCACAATAAACATCACGCATCCCGCCTTTTCCCTGCGCGGGGTCCGCAGTGAGACTGAGACGTCCTATCCGCCGTGTGCTGGTGGTTGGGCCGATGCGCGCGGCCACCGATAAAGAGGGGCCAATCACGGGTTCCCATGACGACTTGGCGCCCCTAGCGAGGAGAGGCGCATACCAAGAGGGAAGGAGGGAAGGCTTCGAGAATTTCTACAGATCTGGGCATGTCTTGGAATGTCTTGGGACGCTTGGCAGGACGGAGTGAGGTCGCATGCGCGTGATCTCGTGGTCTGTGGCACGGTGGCAACGAGCCATCCCGTCCGGTGTCCACGGTCCACACGGCGCGCTCCTCTGGTCTGAGTCTCGGACTCTCTGGCTCTCTGAGATAGGGAGATGATCTGAGTTGACGGAGTCTCGGAGTCGCTTGGCTTGGTCTAGAAAAATGGCGCGGCTGATGCCCGGCCGATTGGTAGACCGGGCAATGGTTGCGTCACCCACAAGTCACGAGAAGGCCGCGAGAGGACAGATCCAGATTCCAGACGAATCACTGCACTTCAGAAGGCGAAGAGGGCCTCAGGCAACATCAGAAGGCGAGGGCCTCAGGCAGAGCACGAATGGAACGCCGACGAAGTCAGGCAGCGTGACACAGGCGGACACACATCGAAGGAGTGAAACATGGACCGATGCCAAGGGGGTGAAGCACGCGAAGGGCACGCCACTCCCCTTGGTGCTGTAAAGATATCGGGGTGCGGACTAGGCGATATCTTGGCACGGCTTGGCAGATACCGACCGTCCCCCCGTCCGTCATCACCACACTTCTAGAACGGCGGTAGAAGGGCGAAGGACCCAATCAGGTTGGCGAAAACGTAATGACCGAGTAGAGTGACGACGGGTAGGATAGGCGCACTCGAGCGGCGTGTCGACCACGGCAAAAAGCACCTTCCTTCCCCAGAGAGCCGGTGATATGACCTGCATCCTTAATCAGTCTTCACTCGTGCTGTACGGTACGGTACGGTACAGCACGGTACTGAATGTCGATGCTTGACCTGTCCGGAAATAGGCGAAATATGCAAAATATGCGAGTTATGCGAATCATGCTAAATATGCTAAATATGCGAAATACGCGGCCCGGAAAGGTGGCCAGCTACTGAACGTAATCGTCCCTGCCATTGTTGATTGCTTCTTGTGTTATCGTCTCGAGATAGTCACTTGCGTTGTCCTGACCCCTGAGTTCTGGTTTAACCTCGGACTCTGAGCCCTGACGCTAACTCCTTCGGCCGTCAAGAGGCTTGCTCTCTCTTTCCCAGAGACCTGCGTCATTTCCGACGTCCATTTGCTTGCTCTCCCGTCCCTAGGCTCCACTTGTCCTGAAGAATGTCAGATCTTCATGTTCATTGCTCATGTTGGTCGTTCCACCTCGGAAGTCACCAGTCGAGTGATGTCCTTGAAGACCGGACACAACGAGCAAGTCTGGTACTTTTCGGCCAGCGTGCTGGTGTCTTTCTCGTCGGTGTCATAGACGGTCGAGTCGGTCGTGGACATGCCGTGGCCATTGACCTCCGTGCCTTGGGGATACACAGGTCGTCGTCCTGTTTCGACCAGCATAATGAACTGGGGATCGATAGGCACTCGTCCCAGGAAATTCACTTGGAAATCCTGTGCCATAGCCTCGCCACCTCCCTTCATGAATATGTCAGTGCATTCTGAGCAGTTTGGGCACACGAAGCCGCTCATATTCTCCACCACTCCAATGACGGGGATGCCCGTCTTGACGCAAAAGTTCAACTCCTTCTTGACATCTGCCGTAGCCACTGCTTGTGGCGTTGTGACGACCACTGCTCCTGCCACCTGTCCAGGGAATGCCTTTTGTAGCAATGTTTCGGCCAACGAGATATGTTCGTCGGATGTTCCAGGTGGCGTATCGATCAAGAGATAGTCCATTTCTCCCCACAACACGTCTGACAGGAACTGGCGGACCATGGCCGTCTTTTTTGGACCGCGCCAAACCACTGCGTCTCCTCTGGCTCGGAGCAAAAACCCTAAGCTCATGCATGAGAGACGTCCAATACCCGCCGCGGGGTTAGCAGCATGCACTGGAACAGGTACCCATCCGCCAGGTGCTTGGGTTACTTTTGCATCCTCGATACCAAAGAGACGTGGAATCGAGGGTCCAGTCAGGTCGATGTCGAGAATGCCAACGGAACGGCCAGTAAGAGAGAGGGAGAGCGCTAGTTGAGTAGTGACAGATGACTTCCCGACCCCCCCCTTGCCGGAAAGGACCTTTTGAACGTCAGAGGGGTGTTTGGAGATGGCAAGGGGAGCGTGCTCACCAGGACAATATGCTTGACTTTGTCGAGCGACATGATAACCGTGACTTGCTATATGCTCCCAGTCTTAAAGGTCGTGCAGTTGTCGCATGGTGAAGGTGATGTGAAAAGGACATGGACATCGACGTCGACGTCGAAAAAGAAAGAATTCTTATCGATTATCAAGCATTGGCGATGACGGAGGACGGAGGAGCAGATACATCATTGCCGGGGTTCCACCGGTCCCCACAATTTCCTTAGAAAGAAGTCCGAGCTTTCCGATGTGTCGCGTAGCTGCCGAGCCGAGCTGTTAGGAACTCCAACTTCAGACAAACCCCCAAACATTGCACCTCCTCGACACGACGAGGTGGTGCTGAGTTCTCTACGACATTCTATATCAACATGAGAGAGTGTTCTCACCTCTATGGAAATGGACGACCCTTGGGGATCGCCGTGGGCAGATGAGGTTCAAGACAATGTCCAATTGACACAGTCGACCCAAACCCCAGAGAAGGAACAGGAACCCATTCGGCCAACAACCCCCCTTGAGGCGTCGAGTTTAGCGTTACAACAACAGACGATCTCGCCTTGGGACGATAATAATGATGGAGACGGTGCGTTTGGAGCCTGGGCTTCGATGCCCTCGGACGCTACATTCGACGTCGATGGTGCAAGAGATGATTGGAATCAGGATATGGAGGGCACGAGCCCCGGGAAATCACCAGAAAGAGCTATCAACAATGCATTGAATCCGATCAATGATACATGCACATTTACAGAGGGTCTCGCTCTACCAATACCAGGCGCTTCGCCAGGGTCTCCTCCCCTTTTGCGCCAACCATCGCCGGGTCCAAGGGCGTTCGAGGGAGTGGGAGATTTCCAGCACGATCTGCTGGGTTCCAATGAGGCCTCCAACAAGGAGAGGACAACAAGCGACCAGAAGATATTCAAACCTCAAGCCAAAGCGTCTCAGAAAGCGCATCTTCCATCCGATTCTGCCATAGAGTTGCTGCCTAGCGAGGAGGAAGAGGCGACACCTACGAAGCCACAATCAGACGCAGATACAGTGTTAGAGAAAACGCTGTCATCGCCCACAGAACGTCAACATGAAGCATCTCGAACAGCATCAAGCCCCCAAGAAGTCGAGCTTATGTCTTCGAGGCCATCTTCCTCTCCATCCGACCATAGCCACCACAATGAGACGTCCCCAGAGTCCCCGCGTACATCGTTGGAGGACGAGCTAAAGCGTCCGAGTATGCCGAGGCAGGTTTCTTCAAAGGTTCAAGAATTAGTAGAACATTTCGATACTTTAGCCAAAACCGAGGAACCCGAAGTGGCGAGCGACCGAGAAAATGGTGCCAAAGGGGATGCTGCGAACAATTCAGAGACGCCAGAAGATCTTAGTGCGGATGAACCAGATTTTGATGCTGATGACGATTTTGGCGATTTTGGAGACTTTGAAGAGGGCCAGTCAGATGTCGAAGAGACAGCTTTTCGTCATGGAATTACTGTTGCAAAGACACGCATCTCAGACTCACCTAAAGATAGACTGACAAGGGCATCCCCCGACCCCGTATCTCGAAGTGAAGACGACTTGGTTCGGCCGGTGGACTTTACCCCCAAGTCTTCCCTGTTGGACCAACTCTATCCAGATCTCAAAGAGAGTTTAATTCCTGAACCTTGTTTCGTGCCAGACACGGTTCCGTATGATTCGTTTGCTTCGACTGATGAACGTAAAATATGGTACCGAGTTTCTAGATATGGTCCAATGAGAAAATACAACACTGGTGACGACGAAAACTACGTTCGAGTAAATTGGCCGAGGTCGCAAGTTAGAGCTGAAACCCTCAAGATTGTTGGTCGATGGATCGAAGAAGACCGAATGAGCGGACGAGTAGTCCTTGGTGGTGGGAGTAAGGCCGGCTCGCTTTTTGGTTGGAACGATACAAAATCGAGGCCAGAAAATATTGCTGCTGCGTTTGCGGAGAGGAAGCCAAGGAAGAAGCTAGATCCTCCGCCTATAACTCCAACAACCGAGATCCCAAGGGAATGGCCAAAAGGATTAGCGAGGGAAAGATCCACCTCAAAGGGTCGTCGCTCCGCCTCTAAAGCCCGAAGACAAAGTTCGAGCAAGTCTGTGACTAGTCTGAACGACGTTGAGCTTCAGAAACAGTCACCAGTCGATGTGGCATATCTTGGTTGGGATACAGAAAATGGTCCCCGAAACTCCAAAAGTTCTTCGCATAGATCATCAAGATCTGTCACGAAGGTTACGTCCAATACGAAGTCACCTTTTCCAATTCAAAGTCACAGTCGACGATCATCGATCAACAATGCTACCACTCCGAGAGAGGGTATGCCGAAAACGAACCTTGAGACCATCTTCTCACCTCCTCTGGTCAAGCCTCACTTAGAAGCCGTGAAATCGACTTCAGCTGTCGCAAATGTCTTCGACGATGATGACGAATGGGGAGATATGATGTCGTCCCCGGCCGTCGCTGTTGCCCCAACGCTGGCGGTATCTGTTGTTTCGAAGCACGAGAAATCGCAAAGCGTGAGCGAGAATTCCTTGCCTAAGCAATCATTGTCCAAAGCAAAGCTGCCTGATGAGCAGGCTCGCCGGCCACGTGTGAGCTTCGATCAAATACTCACACCTCAGCCGGTGGTTCTGTCGGTGTCCGATGTCATGATTCTTCCATTCAAAGCTGCGGGCGGATCTATTTCTGATCCCATGTCAACTTCGGTTCAACCAGCGCAAAGCAAAGCTGCAGTTACTAGTGATGGCATAGATCCCTGGGCTTCTGCGGATTTCTCAATTTTCGAGTCATCTCCATCAGCAGCGTTAGAACCATTTCCCACAACAATACCCGATAAAGCGAAATCCACAAAGATCATCCCTAATTTCGGCGGCCAAAATGTGGCTTCCTCATCAAGCACAATCATCAACAATGAAAGCCCGCCGAGGGAGGCAATAGAACAAGACAAGGTCATCAAAAGAGTGTTAGCAAGTCTTCCGGATTTGAGTTACATGTTGAAGAGATAGGCTGTTATGAGGCAAACGATGTGAGGTTTGGCGCTGAGTACCCACTCGACGAACGATGAATGAAGGACAAAAGAGAATTGGGAATATGCATCTTGGAGAGTTTCAACATGATTTGTTAACCACGGGCATTGATGGCGTATATGGGTATCTATCCTGGTGTACTAGGACATCACAAATACTGGATATTGTATAATACTTTGGGATATCAGGGGGTGTTCCAGGCTTGATACACAAATAGAAGTTAAATGTAAAATTATACGAAGGTCCTCACGAATGGTCGTACATCGGTTCCTTGTACGTTCGTAAGGATATTTGAATACTAACAAAAACAATAGGCTCCGTAAATTGGATTTATCTCTCCATTGGTCTTCTCTACGCACCATGCCACTATCCACTATCTCGGGAAATTTTCATCAGGCCCCTGAGGAGCATCAGACTACTGTACGGTTATATCTCGAGACAACAAAGTCAGATTTCCTCAAACTCCTAGTACGGAGTACGTCCGGGGAGATTTCTGCTTTCGTGGGGGAGGCTGAGGGGGGTGGCGTCTAGCTAGGGGTTTGGCGGGGTCGCGAGCCGCCATGTCGAACAAAACGAGGAAATTTTCCAAAAATCACTCAACTCCACTCAACTCCAACTCAACTCCATCCAACTCGACTCCATCCAACTCAACTTCATCCAACTCGACTCTATCCAACTCAACCCCACCCAACTCAACCCAACCCTATCCTGCTTCCTACCCGCCTTCCTACCCTCCTTCCTCCCTTGCAATTGTCTTGTCACAGCGAAGCAACATCTCTTCGTGTTCCTCTATAGCAATCTCGGGTCGGAAACTATTTGGCTGCCGTGGTGGTGTCGTCAGTGATTGCTTTCTATTCCGCATTGATGGAGATTGGCGTTGCTGACGGATGACTTGCAGTACAGAGCTCGACTGAATCCACCGCTGGAAATTTTCTCAAGCAACGCCAACACGAGAATCCCGTATCCTTGTGGTATTGAAGACTTGCACACAACTTCTCGTTCCGAATGTCCGTGAAACTGGACACAATCCTCTTCTTCTTCCAATGAAAACCATCCTCTAATCGTCTGCATCACTTGCATCTTTTCACCCGGTGTCACACACACACACACACACACACTCCGTCGTGGGTCCGCAAACTTGAAATTGAAATTTCTGCGACTCCATGAGCACTAAAGACCTTCTTCGATTCCTCTCCAAGCCAGCAAAGTTAGTTTGTTCCTGTTTGATTCCCTCAAGGAAACTACACATTCAGACGCCCAATCGACTTGGTGGAGAGTTTGGGAAGGCCTCAAACACGAATCATCGTGAATCAGAGGCAATCTCATCCTTGCACGACCGTGCATACTTAAATCTTCAATCGAAGTTATGCTAACTTCATTCTCTCATCAGGCCTCGATAGCACCAGCCACGCCCCCCTTCAAATCCTACCAACCCTATCAACCCTTCCCAATTTGCAGATAACCCTCTTCTGCTAGACCCGATATCCCTCCACGGTATCGGTTTCTACAGAGTGAGGACAACCACAAGAGTCAACATTCCTTCCGAAAAGGACTTTTTTATCCCCTTGTGCACTAGACCTCCATAACGTCCCCCAAAGACGTTTGAACATAGAATATTTAGCTGGCTTCGCCAGCACACCATATTTCCCACGGTTCTGTGGGCCTTCTCTTCTCAGGCGAACGCCGCAAGGCTCGTCTGGGTGGCAGATAGTGCTCCACGGTACTTGCCAAATCAAGGTTAAGCTTTCAGCCTTACAAGAACAACTCCAATCTCGATACCAGGGAAGATTATCCTCCGTCGGCTCCTGAGATATCTACGTAGTTATGGTCAACCTCGAAATCCCATCCCAGTATACCTTCTCGCCTTCTGAAGGCACGCCTCATCTTACCATCAACCGTGAGGCTACTATCGATCTTGATAGTAGCAATGCATTTGAAGGTGAGTCTGGCTTAAACTAAATACACAGATCCTTGCTCACATTCAAAGGTCCCGAGAAGTTACTAGAAGTCTGGTTCGCTGCCACGCCTGATGTTCTCCCGCCGGGAACGAAGAAAGATGGCCTCAAAGCAGTCCCAGCTGACACATGGAAGGAGATGCTAGATTTGGTTAATTGCAAGGTTCTTTCCGTTGTTGAGTCTGACCATGTCGACGCTTATCTACTCTCGGAGTCGAGCATGTTCATCTTTCCACACAAACTTATATTGAAAACATGTGGAACTACCACTCTCTTGCTTGGGCTCCGCCGCATGTTGAGGATTGCAGCAGTTGACGCTAGATTTCCATGCCACAATACTAGTTCGCTCGATAAGATCAACGCAGCGACCACGCCATACCGAGTCTTCTACAGCCGCAAGAACTTCCTTTTCCCGGACAAACAGCAAGGGCCTCATCGCAGCTGGAAGCATGAAGTCAAGTTCCTAGATAGTATGTTTACTGGTGGGAGTGCATACATGGTTGGAAAGATGAACGGCGACCATTGGTACCTATATTTGACGACACCCAACTCTGACCTTACTCCACCAAGGACTCCCGAGAACGAGCGAGCTCTCACGGAGACCAAAATTTTGAAGAACCCGAATGACGTAGCTTTTGCTGTGGGCGAAAGCAGTCTTTGCAACGACGACGAGACGCTTGAGATCTTGATGACAGATCTCGAACCAGAGAATGCTGAACAATTTTACCTCGAAAACGCGAGTGCAGTCGCGGAGGGCAAATATGCTGCCAGGGCCCTTGAAGCACGAAAGGAAACAGCAAGCAGTTTGGGAGATTTGAGAGACAATGGAATGACCGCGTCGAACTTGAGTGGAACAACAGCAGGAAGCACTGTTGATACCTTTGATGTTTTCAGCAACACTTCTTCAGACAACGGAATTATCACGCCAGACGACGATGTTGGATTTCCAGAGGAGCTCAGCACAGAAGGCCATACACTAGGAACAGTTGTGTCGGAGACTTGCGGTCTCTCGGATGTCTACCACCCTTCCCGATACCCTGATGCTCGTGTTGACGCCTATCTATTCACTCCATGTGGCTTCTCTGCCAATGGTGTAATTCCAGCCCCAGATCAAGCAGGCACGGCGACCCATTACTTCACAGTTCATGTCACGCCCGAGCCACAATGCTCCTACGCATCCTTCGAGACCAACGTCCCAGGGCGGCAGAGCGGAAGGGAGACAGTCGAGGTCATCGAACATGTAGTGAACATCTTCAAACCTGGTCGTTTCAGCGTCACTCTCTTCGAAGCGAAGGCCAGTTCCGTGGAAATACGCGAATTGGGTCTCCTTGGCGAGAACACGATCGACCACGGCAAGATTCGAAGCGCGAAGATGGAGAAGATCAAGGGGTATCGACGCGTGGATCGGATCGTGCATGATTTTGATGGGTATGATCTGATCTTCCGGTACTATGAGCGTGATGATTGGACTGGCGGTGCGCCTAGATTGGGAGAGATTGACACTTGATATAGACATGGGCTTGTTATGGATGGGATCTCGCATCAGGACTTATATTATGTGCATGGGACACGGTCTCTATTCTCGGCGGTGGAGTTTCCACTATTGATATTTTGCAGAAGATGTCTATTGGATCATCGGTTTGATTCCTGCGGATGGGGAATTACGATATTGAATTTTAGTTTCTCTCTTTTCATCGTTTCGGGTTTTATGAAATACACACATTCGTTTACCACTGTCGGAAAGAAAGAAAAAAAGTCCCCCGAGATGTATTAATGATGAAAAGCCGCGCGTGAATCATTTGTAAAGCAACACTCGAATTCTACACTACTCTACCTGTCACAAGAAATATCTGATGACCAAGCGGGACTTTATGCTTGGAGTCGTTGATGCTGACTGCTTAGAGGGAGGGTCGTGGGGGGGGTTATGGGGTATGGGGCTTTCTTTGTGAGGGCGAGGATTGCGTTGAGGGGGTTGGGTTTATGGGTGGGGATTGAGAGTGAGAGTAAGGTGAGAGGGGAGGGGAAGGAGTGGTTTACTTGTGGTTTTGTTTTGTTTTCATTCGTTGTCATGTTGAGTGCCCATGGGAGGAGCGTGATGGGGGGGATGATGATGTGCTGGGTTTGGAAGGGCTTGGGGGGGGGGGGGGTTAACCGAGGGGTGGTGGTTTGTTTATTCCCTCCTCCGCAAGAACTCGAGTTTTATGAGAACGGTTTCTCACACTGGGATCTACCATCCCTGACGTCAGATATTGAAGTCACAAGGCCCGGCACGTAGGAGATGGCGCGGAAATATTTGGGAAAACTCGTGAAGAGGGAGGAGATGGCGTTGGGAGGATGTTGCAAGGGGAGCTGAAGGTCCAACGACGGAGTTGAGAATTTGGGACGCAATAGCAAGTCTCGCCTGTGCACCGCACCGTACATGCAAATCAGAAGCAATAGCACAATAGTGAGCTCTGTATCGTCGACGCTCTTTTCGCTCGCTTGCGTAGATAGAAGCATCGATAGAGCCACGCCGGCAGGGGAGGTGGAAAGAGAAACAACAGTACTGTAGGGACACAAGAACCCAAATTTGTCACAGGGGTACCCACTGGCGTTTCCTAGCACAATCAACTATCAGGCCAAACCTTTCCCTTCTCCTGTATGGGAACTCCTTTGGAGAAAGCCGTCGCTGGGGCAATTAAGGTGGCCGACTTACAGACCTACAAAACGCGAGTTCTCGCAAGATCAGGCTTTAGGGAAGGCATCGCCCTCTGTCCAAGATGCCATACCATCATCATCGACTTCGATGCTTGGCTACCAATAGAAACCTGGTGGTCTTGACCGTGGCTTTGCTCGAAATAGGTCAGACTCCGGCCAAGGTCGTGATTGAGGACGTGATTGTGCCATAGCCTCGTTTCTCGTCAGGCGAGCAGGTCCAGAAGTGCGGTGAAGAGATAGGGAAGTTGGTGAGGAGGGATGGATGGATGGATGGATGGGCACTTGGTGTGAGCTGAGGGTTGGTGACGTGCGAGGTCCTGTGTTGTGTTGTGTTGCGGGTGTGACGGGAATGGAGGGTGGTCGCAGGAGCGCGTCCGTTTGGTTTGACGAATAGACTCCTGGAGATGGAGACAAGAGCCTGATTGAGATCGAGAGGGCGATGAGGGGAAGAATGAGTGAGGGTTGAGCGAGCACCTTTCTCGCAATAGATGGCCGGGCGTGGATGGATATCGCAGGGAGGAATCGATATACATGAACATTGCAAGCAATGGCTCTGAAAGCAATTCCGAATGATACAGGAGGCGAAAGGACAAAGATATGATGAGAACCCCTTCACTTGTGCTTCGAATCTCGTCATCTCTAGGCGTGACACAATTGAGCCGCCGTTCTCGTGGTCCTCATGGTCCTCGGTGCTCTTGACTCGACGATCCTTGCTCGTCGTGCCACCCATTCATTGCACTTGAAAATGTTCAAACCAAGAACAGAGGACAATTTGAAAGAAGTGTGCTGTCATCCTCATGCATCCATGCTTCAGTGTGAAAAGGGCTGAAGCTGGGAACAAGGACCAACCATAAAGCCGGAGATCCAAGAATAACTTCATCGCTGTGGATGCGGCCAGGAGCAGCGCTTTCAGAAACTTGTGCCAGAGTGCAAAGCTGCAGCAGATCGGGTGGAAGAAAAGAGGTCAGACAGAGAGTTCGTCGTCGGGAATCATAAGACGGCGGATGCTTGATATAACCAGTTCGTAGGAGGACGACGCAAGAAACGAGTACATGAAGAGCGGCTCGCTTGGTGGGATGGCAGGTCTCGAGGCTCGCATCTAATTCGTGAATGATCCTGTCGATCGGGAGGGGGCAGCATTGGGAACTTGGGAGGCATCCTGAAGCATCGCGGTGCATATGGCCAGGCAATAATCAATCATGCAGGAATGCGGTGGGAGGAAGGACTGAGAATGCGGCGACACGCATTCTTTTAATAGTCGTGATTCGTCGCGTTCGCCAGAGGAGAGAGACGCGCCGAGACGCGAAGAGACGGCATAGGACTCTCGTGGTAATTTACTGCACTACTCGTATCCCCCTCTAAATAAAGACTATTCAGTGGATCCCGGGTCGGGATTGCATGCCACGTAGCGAATCATTAGGGCAGAAGCGTCTCGAAAGCGAATCATATTTCGTCATTACCGTATTTATCCGGGGAGGTTGTGCTGTAATAAATGTAAAATGACGCGATAGCCTTTGACCAATGGCCGACCGTCAAGAGTTATCCTGACCGGGTGATTGGCGCTTACCCTTCCGAAAATCAGGTGCTATGACCACAATTTTACATTTATTACGGCCTGTCGGTTGTAGCCGCTCTGGGGATGCACCAATGGGAGGACAAGCTGAGCACGACATGACGCCAAGGAAAACGCGTTCAGGGGCGCGTTCAGGGGCGCGTTCAGGGGGGAACGCGTTCACCACTTCACTCCTCCTCGCGTGAAGAAGCGGACCAGGGCAGCGGCGCACTCCACACTAGACTAGTGCAGTCTCAGCTCTTGAACCACACCTTCTCCTTCTCTCCTACACAACCAACCAAACCCTGCACAGCCAACCAAACTCTCAACAAGCACATGTTCCATCTCGTCTTTCGAGTCTCGACGGACCCCCATCTCCCCTCCCCAGAACCAACCCGGCCACAGGACGCCAAACTTGACCAAAGGAGCGAGAGAGCAATATAGGCTGGCCATCCCCCAATCCCCCAGAAAGGTGTGTCTTTTGTTGTCTTTTGTGTCTTTGTGTATGATCCTCCTTCGACAAGTGGAAGCGTGAGACTGACAACCATTCCACCACAATAGACTCACAACAAACACGGTATTCGAGAGTGGATCCGTGTGCCTGTCTAATCTGGACTGAATTGACCGTTGCTGGACGGTGACGGAAGACCATCGAGTCGAGAGTCCCTCGAGTCAAGAGTCCCTTGAGTCAAGAGTCCCTCGAACCAACAGGCCATCGAGTCAAGAGTCCCTCGAACCAACAGACCATCGAGTCAAGAGTCCCTCGAACCAACAGAGCATCAAGTCAAGGGCCACTGGACACTTGACGGCGGTTGCAATTGACACTTGATCGTTCGCTCCCTCTTCTCGGCGAACCCTTCGACCAAACCCTACCCTCTCTTCAACCCATCAATTATATCGCAATGGCTACCTACATGCCCATGGCAGGCGCGAGGCAGCCTTTTGCTCCTTTGAACAGCTCCCGCCTCCAGAACCTGACCAGTCTCAAGAACCGTCAGAATGGTATGTTTCCTCCACATCGCTCACATCCGCTCGCTGGTTCCACCTCGACATGACACTGACAGTCCCCACAGCGTTGTCCTCCCCTGTCAAACGCAAGGCCGTCTCCTTCGAAGAAGATGACGCCGAGAACGTCGACCCGGTCTTCCTCTCCCCAAAGCGATCCAAAGCTCGAGATGGAAGCTCCAAGGACCCCTCATTCGTCAAACCTGTCAACTTCTTCCTGACCAAAGCTCCTGCTTCTCCCGATGATTTCTCGGCCATCAAAACCGCACCCTCTACCGCACCTGCGGCTCGTCGACCAATTCTCGCCGCCAAATCTCAAGCACCCAGGCTCAACACGGCCTTCGCAGAGAAGACGACGCCGCTGTCCGCACCCGCAGGTCGATCGCCCACCCGGAAACGAATTGGTATCTTGAATCGTCGAAAGACCGCATCGCCCTTTACTCGTGTGGATCCTCCCAAGTTCGCTGCTCCAGGCGCAGGATTGGGCTTCAGCATCGATGCCGCCCTTTCTGGTACCATCTCTTCTCGCAAGGCGGCCGCTGCCACACCAAACGTCCCCTTGCAAGACAACGCCCACCTCATCCCTACTCTCCATCAACGAGTGCCGAGGGACTCGTGGTTTTTCGAGATCCACGAGGATACCGCCGACGAGCTCGCGACGAACTTGATGGAACACTCGACTTGCACCCTCGATATCTCCTCGGACGAGGAAACAGAAGCACGTCTCCGCGATGAGCGAGGCAAGGAGAACGTCCCACCTCTCGACGATATCTCCCAAACACGCACCCTTCTCACCACCACCTCCTCTTCCCTCGACATTGCAGAGGACACGGTGACAGGCATCAAGGCCCGCATCCGTGCCCGCCGATCAAGACTGGTCCTCGACGAGAACGCCATCGAAATCGATCGCTCCCCACTCGGTGACTTGGCTGCTGAGGATTTCTACGCTGAGGGGTGTGATGGATCCTCCGTTTTCCTCATCGTGGACGAAGACGCGGAGTCAGATGTGGAGCAGGAAGAGGTGGTCCCTCTTGAGTGCGAGATTCCACATGTCCCCACGACCACAACCTTTGATTTCGTCGCTGAGGTCAAGGGTAAAGGCCGGGAGATTGATGCCTCAGCTCGTGGTCTGGACGTCGAGTCTTTGATGCAGAAAGATGACTTTGACCTCGCTCCCAAAGCTGCTCTTCTTGAACCACTTGAGAAGGCTGACGAAGGATTTGAGGTCTGGGAGAGCGGTAGTGCGAAGGATGAGGGTGAATTGTAATTCGTGGATCTACTGTCTGATTTTCACTTGGGATGGGAGTTTGGTGGGTGAATGGGGTGGCTTTCTTGTATTTCATGGTTCGCCTGATTTCTTTTGGATTTTTCTTGACATGGCGAAAATTTGGGGGGCTTTGACTGTGTGGTCTGGGAGTCAAGCGTTTGCGTATACCTGGAGTATTGCATAATTGTACCCTTGTTGATAGGCTAATTGAGACCTGATGTCCTATTGATCTGATGGTCTTTGTCTGTGATCTTTACCCTGTGAACCGAACCAGGCCAGGTTCGTGATGGAAGACATTGATTTATTTTCCCCTTGACATCATGTAATGCTCAGGACAGCAAAGGATACAAGGGATGCAAGGGGTAGACAGTTTGTTGTGGCTGTCCATCACGCAACAGCACGACTTAATTCTACCATGAAACCTTTCCTCTTCCTCTTTCACAAGTCAAAAGTTGACCGTCGTACTAGAGTTAATGGACGATAGTTCCTATTGGTATTGGTATTGCTATTGCTATTGCTATTGCTATTGCTATTGCTATTGCTATTGCTATTCATATTCATATTGCTTCGAGACCGCTTGTTGGAGGTTCAGGCTGATTTCGAGTTGTCGTTCTTCGTTATCGTCAGACGGACATACTTTCAGGGGATGGAGGTGTTCGTGGTCGGCCCAGAGGTAAGAGAGAGCCTCGTCGGGTGGACAGCCTGAGAGGGGAGAGGGGGGATTTCGGTGTATTCTGCAGAATCGGGATTGGTGGCCTTCGCCTTCTACGAGGACGGCGAGGCGGATCTCTTCGGTCTCGATGTCTCGAGGTGAGTATTGGAACGCTGCAGCCATGACCGCGCGCCATCACCTGGCTTCCCGTTTCCATCCGCGAGGGACATGGACACGCCTTGGGCATGTTGCGTCTGGAAGTTCCGCCAGCGGAAGCCATGGGCCCGTGTGGGTGGTCTGTCGACACGTACTGTACGTGGTGCGTACTTCATCTTGGGGCTACTGGATACGATATGACCCCTCGCAAATGGTTTCGAGGATCCAAATTGTGCCATCTTTTCCTGCTTCGTATCCCAGGAGCAGATCAAGCCTGGAATGAAGACATACAGGAGTGGGGGCGGGTTTATCACTTTCGACATTTCCCTCGAATGCGAGTCTCTCTAATTGGAAAAACCCAAGGAGCTCGACTTTAATTGTAGTGGGAGGGAGAGAAATATATGGAGGTTAATGTTACCGAGATCCTGATTATCTCCTGCCATCTTTGCGGTCACCACAACGGCTTGCCAGGCACGTACCATTTTCTCTAAGGTCAATGGAGTGATCATCTTCCGCTCTTCAAATCTTGATCTACTACTACTCTTGAGACACACTCTCCGCATGGCTTTATGCAACGACTCTTGCTGAGATACGTGCAACCGCTCATTGTCTTTGCCAAGGCCGACCAGTAGAAAAATCAAGGCGGGTTTCTAGACGATCTATTTTCGACCCCGATGTCCATCTCGAATCCCTCGCCCGGGAGAACCGACATTTCCACGCTGGGTCTCATCGCAAAATAGACATTTGGAAATCGATGCGAGCAAGCTCCCCCTCTCCACCCCCACGTGTCCACAGGAAGCGATGACAGCCATGTGCATGGCCCTGGATCCCAAGTCCTGTACAGGTATCGTTCACTCACCACCTTATTTCGCGGTCCATATATCAATACAACATCAAACCAAGCACATTCCAACCAACAATGCCCCGGCAATAGTCTCCGCTGCGCACGTCTGCCAGGCAGCCTTCGCCTCCTGCCTGGTCTGCAGGCTTGCGTCCATGATGGCCGATTCTTCAAACAGATCTTACTATCATATTAGGCATGGGAACTTTCCTTAGCCCGGGAGGAGTGGGGGGGTTGAAAGACGTTCATCGTCAAATACCTTGGTTTCATATCCTTTTGTGCCAATACGTGATTCGAGAAGTATCAGGCGAGCACTCAGAAAGACAGGCATACAAGCTCTGTTTTGTGTTCTTTGGAAATTGCCATGGGGTTATTTGATCGACGACCTTTTCTTCTCACTGTCATCTCCCTTGGCTTTTCATCCTGCCCCTTTGATGTCTTCGATATTCATCCTCCTGAGGTGTTAATTAGCCGTTTAATTTTCTACGCACCAGTGCCCTAGTCGCGATTCAGGGGCTAGTCGCTAGTCGGCGGGGCAGAAAGCTGAGTCTAAGCGGGCGGGTCCTGTACTGTACATAACTGCACATGCGATTTTGGGTTTCGTTTCGACCCGCAACAAGCGTCCCAACGGCTGGAAAACGATGGATGAAGCCGGACCCCGAGCGAGAAAGATGGAGCAGCGCACAGTCCTAGAACGTGCATAGGATAGGTCTCTCCAGGATAATCTCTCCGTTTCAGCGACGGGTCTGGCCCTTTCCTCATGAATATAGCACGTACTGTACGACGGGTTTGCATCACGGATCGAGGGGTATATTCACGGATTAGCACGATCAGTAAGCTAATTGTCGGTGTGGATATATACTCTGTACTTGTATTGAGATCACTAAATATCTACGGAGGTCCTTGCCGAATTTACAAGTTGTACCCCACCCCGTCGAAGAATAGTTAGTAGAGCTTAAATCGTTTAAATCCGAGGAGTTTTTATAGGACGCTAAAAGTTACGTGTTTTAACGTAAGCAGAGGTTACACCGCGGTGTCGTATTCCTGTCTTCCCTGATCCCTTTGCTTTTTAGGCAATCTGAGCGACGGATGTATCTTGTATATCTATATCGGGGTTTAAAAGTCTTACAACCTATAGGAGGAAATGAATGTAAATTGAGGTCATATCACCTGATTTTAGGAAGTTCCAGTACTAATCACCTACTTAGGAGAACTCTTGACCCGTCCGCTATTAGTCAAATACTATCGCGTCATTTTACATTTATTTACCCCTATACGTTGTAGTATCCTTATTATTTAGCTATCTTATAGTTTTGGGCGTATTCCTAGAGCGACCCTACCTTTAGAGAAGGGCCGTTAAATGTCTATTGTTTGTTTATTTTATCCTTTTAACGTCCTGTGTAAGTCAAAGACTATGGTAGGACGCCAAAGCCTCAGGTCTGGAAGCCGAATAGTAGACTAGCTACAAGTCAAGAAGTTTTTTCAGCACTCCGGAAAGATTTTCCTAGCCGGAGGACAAGTCCCCTATTAAGGACTTTACTAGCCAATATTAATAGGCTAGTAGCCTATTTCAAGCCATTATCCATCAATCCTCGGCGTGTACCTCGGCCCTAGGAATGAATAGTAAATTGCGGGCGATCGTGGTAACATCTAGGTATTTCCAGGCAAATTACAAGGAGAGTCTCGATCGAAAGCTAGGAGCGATCGATAAATATTCACGACAAATGTATAATAAATTTACAAGTTAAGGCGTCAAGAATACTATGTACAGGGGTAAAAGATTGTAACATCGCCACTGTGGCGCTGCTTTAAAAGTGGCACCACAGGCAAAATATCAAGAAATGAGGTTATTCGGACTATTCTACCACTTTGTATACATTCCATTAGCATCTTTGAC